>JAOXJP010005441.1:0-18117 GCA_025762735.1 Platanus orientalis | reverse complement strand
ACAGCACCAGTTTAGATCGATCCAAAATAGAATCTTTTTGGAAAATGACATATTTTCCTCAGTTTTTGCTCAATTTCTCCCACATTACCCCTAATGAGTATTTTTAACTTATTGGTAGGGTAATTTTGTGAATGTATTCAGATAAAATACATTCCCATTACACCTCAAAGATATTCGAATCTTTTCGAGTCCAATGCCTTTGTAAGGATGTTTGGTCCTTTGTTGACATATACTCTAGAGAGGTTGTCTTTTCTTCAACCAATTCACGAATGAAATGGTGTTGAATATCCATATGTTTCATTCTAAAGTGTTGCACTAGATTTTTGGAAATTTGGATTGCAGTTGAATTGTCAACGAACAAGTTCATTGTATCTGGAGACAACTCGTAGTCTGCAAGCATTTACTTCATCCATAGCAGTTGCGTGCATCCACTTCTAGCGGAAATACATTCTGCCTCAACAGTCGATAATGATATGACATTTTACTTGCTACTGTGTCATGAGACTAGACAATTACCTACGTAAAAGAATCTTCTACTTGTACTTTTACGATCGTCAACATTTCTTGCCCAATCAGAATCTAAAAATCCAGCTAGCACTGAAGTGGTATCAAATGGATACCAAAGACCAAAGTTGATTATCCCATGGATATATCTAATGATCCTTTTGGCTGCTTCTAGATACAATTCCTTTGGTGCTGCATGATACCTCGCACACACACCTACACTAAAGGAAACGTCAGGTCTGCTAGCTATTAGATATGGCAGACTTCCTATTATACTCCTATATTCAGTGGGATCAACGTCGACTCCATCGATATCCTTTGTTATTTTCTCACTAGTACTAATAGGAGTGTCCAAAGATTTAGACTTTGAAAGTCCAAACTTGGATACTAGATCCTTTGCAAATTTGGATTGGTTCAGGAATATCCCATCCAATGTTTGCTTGATCCATAACCCAATGAAGAATCATAATTCTCCTTCCATACTCATTTCAAAGTTGGATTTCATTGTGTGTGCAAATTTGTGTGCCAATTCCTCGCATGTTGACCCAAAAATGATGTCATCCATATATATTTGGGCAATGAGTATGTGACCATCATTTTTCTTGATGAAGAGTGTTTTATCTATACTCCCCCTAACAAATTGATGATCCATTAAGAACTTGGTAATCTATCATACCAGGCTCTTGGAACTTGTTTTAGTCCATATAGTGCTTTCTTCAACCTGTATACATGATTTGGCAAATGTGGATCCTTGAATCCTTCAAGTTGTTCAACATAAACTTCCATTTGATATAGTTTAAATTTTAAATGGCATGCAATAGACAACAAGATTCGAATTGACTCAAGTCTTGCTATTGGAGCAAATGTCTCTTCGAAGTCAATTCCTTCAATTTGAGCATACCCTTTAGCAACAAGGCAAGCCTTGTTTCTAATGACAGTTTCATGCTCATCCAGTTTGTTCTTGAAAATGCATTTGGTACCGATTATGTTTTTATCTTCCAATTTTTCAACAAGGTACCATACATCATTCCTTTTAAATTGATTGAGCTCTTCTTGCATAGATAAGATCCAATCTGGATCATTTAGAGCTTCTAGTTTTAACATCTTTGTTTGAATCTTCAATTATGTCCGTTGATGAGTGTCCCTTGATTAATCTTCTTTCCTTAGGGTACCTCACTTCATCGTTGTCTATTCCTTCTAACTTGCTTCTGGAGTCATGAGAGTTTTCATTCTCAAGTGATTTGGGTTCACTTTGAGAGTTTTCTTCATTTTCTTATTCCTTATTGGTTTGAGTATTTAGTTGGTCATCAATGATGACATTGATAAACTCTTCCATGCTAGAAGTTCTTTTGTTGAAAACCCTATAGGCCTTACTTCTAAATGAATATCCAAGGAAGATACCTTCATCACTTTTGGAGTCAAACCTGCCTTAGTTTTCTCTATCTCTCAAGATATAACAAGTGCTACCAAAAATTCTAAAGTACCTCAAATTTGGCTTGTTGCCATTCCATAACTCATATAGAGTTTTTTAAGTGTTTGGCCTTAGGAACACTCTATTGCTTGTATAGCACGTAGTGTTTACAGCTTCGGCCCAATACCTTTTAGGGAGTTCTTTACTTGACAAAATATAAGATAAAGGGAATAAAAAACATGTGATCAAAAATTTCCTTAACTTTAAAATGACAGAGGATAAATTTGTGTCCACATAGATTCATGAGTTCCGAAACCTAGTAACTTGATAGGAGGTAGATGGTATGCCTTGGGTGAAAAAATTTGTGGCAGGGGTTCTCTTTGAGAAACTACCTCCTTCTTGGAAGGATTACAAAAATAACATGAGGCAGAAGAGGAAAATTTTTCCACTAAAAGAATTCATCATTCATATCAGATCTGAAGAAAATAACTATTTGAAAGAAAGAACACAGAAATTCAAAGAGATGGAATCACACACAAACATTATAGAAAATGAAGGAACTTAGAAAGCTAAGAAAGAAAAGAAATTCAAGGGGAAAGAAAAATTCTTTCAGAAGAACAATAAGTAATTCAAGAAAAATTTTAAGAAATTAGATGGGGAGTATTTTGTGTGTGGGAAGTATGGTCATCCTGCATCAGAGTGTCATCGTAGGAAGAAAAAGAGTGTTAATGTTAACATGGAAGAAGCAACAGAAAAGATTACCGCGATGGTTACTGAGGTAAACTACAGCACGAACACTAGAGACTAGGTGGTGGACATTAGAGCCACCAAGCATATTTGTTCTGACATAAATGCTTTTACCTCCTACAATGCTATAGGAGACGGTGAAAAGGTCATTATGAAAAACTCATACACTTCTTATGTTGTAGGGAAAGGGATGATCAAACTAAGGCTCACTTCTAGAAAGACTTTGAAGCTAAAGGATGTCCTCCACATACCTGATGTGCGGTGAAACTTGATCTCTAGAGCACTACTGAATAACGTAGGCTTAAAGCTCACCTTCGAGTCTGACAACTTATAATGACAAAGAATGTAGTCTTTATCGAGAAGGGTTATTGTAATGTGAGGCTTTTTTTATTGAATATTTCATAAATAATAAAGAATGTAACATCTTTTGCTATTTAACTTATGACTCTTTTAGTGTGTTTCATGGTAGGCTAGGACGTGTGAAAATGTCTTATGTAAAGAAAATGGAACAATTAGGTTTAATTTTAAATTTAATTAATGATAAAATATATAAATGTGAAATTTGTGTCAAATTAAAACATATTAAAAAGAAACCTAACCCATTAGAAAGAGAAATTGAACTACTTGAACTCATACATAATGGCTTATGAGATATAAAGAACCATGCAACTAGAGGCAGAAAAAAAATTATATAACTTTTATAGATAACTACTCATGCCTCACTAATCTTTATTTGTTGAGAAATAAAGATGAAGTTGGGGAAATGTTTATAAAATACAAAACAAAAGTTAAAAATCAATTAGGAAAGAAAATTAAAAGACTAAAAATTGATAGAGGTGGTGAATATGACTCTAACCTATTTAAAGGTTATTGTGAGTCATATGTTATTATTCACGAAATGACTGCACTAGAAACCAAAGTCACATGGGGTTACAGAATGTAATAATAGAACTTTAAAAGAAATTATGAATGTCATGCTAATTAGTTCTGGTTTATCACTTAACATGTGGGGGAAAGCAATCATCTTCGCCTATCATATACAAAATAGGATACCTTATAAGAAAACTAGCAAGACACCTTACGAACTATGAAAATGCTATAAACCTAACCTTAAATACTTAAAAGTGTGGGGATGTCTGGCCAAGGTAGGATTACTTGATCCTAAGAAAAGAAAACTAGAACCAAAAACCAATGACTGTGTCGTTATAGGTTATGCAAACAATAGTGCAGCCAATAAGTTTTTGATACTTAGAACATAAAATAATATTTTAAAACTAAACACAGTAATAGAATCAAAGGATACAGAATTCTTTAAAAATATATTCCCAGTGAAAAATAAAACCCTTTATAGTTAAATTAAATATATTATAGAAGCTAATAAAGTAATAGAACATGGTAGTGAAATAGAATCCAGAAAGAGCAAAAGGATGAGGAAAACCACAGATTTAGGTGATGACTTCATCAATTATCTGTTAAAGCATAAAAGATTTCCATATGAGTATGTTTGTCATCTGGTTGATGGAGACCCATTCACCTATGGATAAGCAATAACCTCACCAGATGTTGCCTTCTAGAGAGAAACTATAAACAATGAATTAGAGTCCATACTAGCAAACCATACATGGGAACTAGTAGACCTTCCTCCATCCATGAAAGATATAGGAGGTAAATAAGTTTTTAAGAAGAAGTTGAAACCTGATGGGACTATAGATAAATTCAAGGCAAGATTAGTGGCTTTAGGTAACAGACAAAAAATGGCATAGACTTTGATACCTATTCTCTTGTAACTAGGATAACAACTATTAGAACATTAATAGCAATAGCTTCAATCTATAAATTGGTTGTGTACCAAATGGATGTAAAAACTGCATTCCTAAATGGTGATTTAAAGGAAAGAAATCTATACGACACAGCTTGAAGGACTTATGGTCCAAGGGCAAGAACACAATGTGTGTAAGATTATTAAATCAATCTATGGATTAAAACAAGTGCCAAAATAATGGCATGAAAAATTTGACAAAACACTTACAGGAAATGGGTACACCATTAATGATTCAAACAGATGTGTGTATAGCAAGTTTTCTGAAAAAGTTGTAATAATTTGTCTGTATGTCGAAGACATGTTGATCATAGGTACTAATTTAGAAGTGGTTAAAAATACAAAGAAGTTCCTAGGATCTAAGTTTGATATGAAGGACCTAGGAGAAGAAGATGTAATTCTAGGAATTAACATCTGCAGAATAAGCGAGAGACTAGTGGTGAATCAATCCTACTATGTAAACCATGCTAAAGAGGTTTGACCACTTTAATATGAAACATGTGCAAACACCTTATGATAGTTGTGTACATTTAAAGAAAAATAGAGGTCAACCATTTACACAAAAAGAATATGCATAAATAACTGGATGTCTAACCTATTTAACTAATTGTATTAGACCAGACATATCATATACAGTAGGAAGGTTAAGTAGTTACACTTTAAACCTTAATGAAAAACATTGGACTGATATATAGCCAGTCCCGAAGTACCTAAGAGGTACGATTGAGTTAGGATTATTATACAGTGATGTTCCACCAGTACTTGAAGGGTACCGTGATGCTAACTAGATTTTAGATTCTAAGGATACGAAATCCACCAGTGGTTACGTCTTCACATTAGGAAGTGGAGCAATTTTGTGGAAATCAACTAAAAAACATGTAAGGCTATGTCAACCATGGAAGTATAATTTATTGCCTTAGAAAATGCAGGTAGTGAAGCCAAATGACTTAGAAACCTATTAGAAAATGTTTCTCTATAACTAAAGCAATACTGTCAATGTCTTTACACTATGACAATCAAGCTGCAATTACTTGAGAAAATAACAAAAATTATAATGGGAAAAAAGACATATACACCTAAGACATAATGTGGTGAAGCATTTGATTAGTGATGGGGTTACATCCTTAGATTATGTAAGGTCAGAGAAGAATTTATAGATCTTTTAACCAAACCACTAACTAGAGGATTAGTGGTAGAGACATAGAGGGGGATTGGGCTTAAGCCTAAATAATGAGTTGATAGTGATGGCGACCCAATCTATGTGATTGACAATCCCATGAAGTTGGTTCATATGGGTAAAAACAAGTCATTGAACAACTTAAGTGGCACTGTCATTTGTGTTCATCCCTATGGTGCAAACAATGCATACTGCAATGTAATAAGGATGAGTCTTAGAACTCTTAATGGATCTATAGTTGTTATCGGGGGTGTTATGTTTAACTGCAATACACACTTGATAGATTCACCTACTTGAGTGTAGGGGTAGAGTTGCTTCTTATGAGAACTTGGGTTGGTTCTTTAGAGCACTCATGAGCATCCAGGTATGGTGCATGGCCAGTAATAGTGCCAACCCGATTGAACCACGATGATTTAAAGGGAGTTATGGACGACAATCTTAGTTGATTCTCATTAAAGTAGTCTGGTTAAAAGGACTTTGGTCCATCAACTACTATAAATACCAGATCGTTATTTCAAGGTTTAGGTCATAGTATTTTAGACACTGATACATATACAACTATTCTCTGACTCTCAGAAAGATTGTTATTGATATTTATGATTTTTGATTTAATTCAATTTTGAATCTTGTGGGGGAATGTTATGATTGTTTATATTTAAAGATTTAAAATAGAATCTTGTGTGATGTGTGGGATATTTAGTTATGTTGGCTAAGTAGGCCCACTACTTTGTCTTAAACCCAAAAGTGTTTTATAAATAATTGGAGAAAGGTTTGAATTAAAGTAATTCATTTAACTTTTGGTGGTTCCCTCCTAAAACCCAAACTAAACTCACTCAAAAACACTTTTCTCTTCAAAGTTTAGCCCCACATTGAAAGTGGAGAACTTTTAAATCCAACTTATATGTAAAATGAGGACCTTAAGGGGAAATGAGGTTCAAGAAAATGAGGGTTAGTTCGGTTGTTTGTTTACATTAGGTGCGTGAACCGAGCTGACTGGAGTAGGGTCGAGGCGTGTGTGTGTATACACGCATATATTATTTTATTTTATAATTAATGTCTTTCTTTAAATGCACTAAAGTTATACAGTATATACTAATGTGTAATGGCTAAGAATCCATACACATTAGGCATCCTAATGTTTATAAATTTAGCGCCAAATTAACATTAATTAAATTTCCTAATATGAGCATCCCAACTTGATAAGATGTCAGGCGTTGGTCGCCTTAACTTCTTTAATAACGGAATTGTGATTAAGCAAGATACACAAAAAAATTAATCGTCTTCTACCTTGCTACTATATTCTGTCTTGATTGATTTTGATTACGAACAAGTTTTGATACTTTGTTAAGGGCTCTAAGTTATTTGCCTATAACTCTACTTGCTTGTATGGGGTACTACTAGAGGTGTTGGTGTTCCTAGAGGTGATCATCGAACAAGTCTTTTGTACCTTGAGAGTGGCCGACAAATATCACTTTAAGGATAGTATATTTAATGACCTACGCACCAACATATCAATAAGTATTTTTGTTTGTTTACCATATTTGCAGACTATTGGTTTATTATTGTTGTTCTTGATTTGGACTGTCACCTTGAACGGATTGAGATTACATCAATACTGTGAGTACATGTAGACATATTTAACTACACAATCTCTGGTTCTGTAGTACTGTTGTTAATCATCTACCTAAGTACATTTGAACGATATTCTATATTGGAAGGATTTCATCGTACTGTTGCTTATGCAACCTTGTGGAAACATCACAAAACTATATAATATTTCCAACACCAAAAAGGATCCAATCAAGAAGAAATCTAAAACTAAAGAAACTAAACCTGCTATGAAGAAACTAGCAATCAAAGATAGGTAGGAGAAGTACTCTTTTTCTGAGTATGCCATAGGGAGCTTGTTCCCACAAGCCTTGAAAACAGGGGATGTTACCCTGTTGACACTGTTATACATTTAATGACTTTTCATTTACTTGCAAAACGATATTGATATTTCTTAGCTTTGATTAAATGTATTAAGTTCATAATAATGGCATATTTGAAACATGCATAAATATCATTTTTCGAATAGTTACCACCAAATAACAATCTAATTCAAAAAATCAGGAAAATGGATAGTCATTACTAAATACCATTCTATTTATTGTGTAACTCTAGGAAATGTAGAATTATCATAACCTATTATACAGATTTTGGATAAAGAACAAGAGAATAATTGCCAAATGAACGGACCTTTTGTAACTCCTAGATTTGGCTCATTAGTTGGTGATGAAGGGGGATGTGTTGACGTCATCCATGTATTTAAAGCAGAGGTCCATTAAGATGCACAGTTTGCCTAGCCTAGCTAAGGTAGGAGATCACCCTGCAAACTTTCTTAGGTAAACTAAAGTAGGAGATATATCTCCACCCTACGCTGGACAGAATTCAACCATTGGATACCTCGAGGCAGCAAGCTGATTGTACCATTTTTTTTTTTTTTTTTGGTAAAAAATGCTTTATCATAACTACAACCCAGAAGGGTCTTCTAACAGGAACCAACGAGGACATTCCATCATACATCTGGGTTCTCTTCCTTTCTGAGCCAGCTCATGAGCGTGGCTGTTGAGACGTCTTGATACAAACAAAACGGAAATAGTAGAGAATGTTTTTCATACTATGGATACATTCCAAAAAAAAAAATTCGAACTTGCCACGGGCACCGAACAAAATCTGCATTCACAGTGTCCACTCCTTGCTTGGAGTCGGACAGAATAAGCACTTTGGATGCTTTGACCTGGGTGGCCAACCGAATCCCCATTAAAATTGCCTCAAAACTCTGCATTAAAAGAAGGCATCCATTTGTTCTTCATACAAACTGCACCCTGCCAGTCAATGGCTACGATCCCCATCGCCGTGAATGACCTATCCAAAGGAGATGACGCGTCCACATTGATCTGAATCCAATCTTCCTGCAGGTCTTTGATACAAAAAACCCATTTTGGGTCAAAAAGGTATGGTTGTCCTGATCAGTCATCCTCTGACTCCGAACCATGCCGCTGCATAGCATGTTAAAGATACAGCCAACTCTAAATGGGTTAGAAGGAATCCTTTTAAAAATTATGTAATTTTTGTTAAGCCACATAAGCCAGCATATAAGAGAAATATTTTTGCTCATCAATCTACCATCCTTCTTGGATTGCTATGTGAACGAGAGCCAGAAATTCAACCAATCTTTAAAAGCTTACACATTAGGATTTTGGACAACCAACGAAGGAGCCACATGTCTCCAAATCATTACCGCTACTGGACATAGAACAAGATAATGGATCACCAATTCCTCAGTTTCCAAGCATAACGGACATGTTGGATCAATATTGTGGGTTCTTTTATTCAATCCTTGGCACACCGCTAGGGATTCATGGCAAGCCCTCCATAAGAAACATTGGACTTTCCTAGGCACCTCTGAAGCCTAAACCTTCTTCCAGATGCCATCATCCCTTCTCCCTCTATTGGATTGGGTCAAGAATGCTTGAAATGCATATGCAGGTGGCCTTTTGGCTCATGCATACAAATTAGATGATCCGCTGGAAGGAGATGGTTTATTGGAGTTCAAAGAATTGCTTCCTTTTCAATGTGGTCAATGAAAGGCTATAACTCCCAAATTTTGGATCGGTGATCAGTGATGTCATGAACAGTCAGAGCCCTAATTTCCGAGGGAGGAGATGACAACAATCTCCTATTTGGCAGGTCTCAAATCCAGGGATCTCTCCATAAATTGATGTCGTTTCCATCTTTCACCATCCACAGACACCCTGTCAAAATGATTTCCCTACCCTGCATTAAGCTATTCCACCCCCATGAACCAACTTTTCTTCTTAGGTATACTGAGAAAAACCGATTGGGGATAGTAAATTGATTTTATTAATTGAGCCCACAGTGAGTTTGGATTGAAAATTAATCTCCACCCATGTTTAGCTAATAGAGCCAAATTAGCGAGGTGGAGATCTCTAAACCCCATAGCCTCATTTGACTTTGGGCATCCGAGATCCTTCCAATTTATTCAGCTCTCTTGTTGTTGCTGGCCCCACCAAAAGCTCCTTTGATGTTTGTTAATTAATTAGCATATTCTTTTAGGAATTAGGAAACAAGACATAACATAAGTGGAAAGAGAGCAAATTACAGTTTTTAATAGAATCTCCTTACCTATTTGGGATATAAATTGAGCCTTCCAATTCTGAATTTTGTTTTTCGCCTTGTCTTCAATGTATGAGAATAGGTTGACTTTACTCCTTCCAAAGGTCAATGGTAAGCCCAGGGCTTTGGAAGGTTGGCTTGCCATTAGCCTTGATAATTCACCCTTCAAAGATGGGGTGGTGTTTCGACAAAACCACATCTTTGATATTGCTCAAATTTGCAAATTGTCCTGATGCTTGTTGGAAATTATGAAAAACCTCGTTAATCATCTATCCATCAGAGATGTTAACTCTACAAAATATGTAACAATCATTTACAAATAAAAAATGAGAGATCAATGGACTACACTTATCAATTTTAATCCCTTGAATTTTGTTGGAAGTTTCTAAATGATTGAGGTTGGTTGATAGGCTCTATGCACACAATAAGAACAGGTATGGGAACAGCAGGTCTCCCTGTCTCAGACCCCCTTGAACTCCAAATCTACTCCTAGGGGCTCCATTGATCAGAACCTGAAAAAAGGTTGTAGCAATGCCTTGATACACAAGGTGTTGTCATCGCCACCCATATCCCATCTTAGCCATAGCCGAGATTAAATACTACCATTCAACCCTATCATAGGCTTGTTATCTGAGATTAGTCTACCAGAAATAAAAGCAACTTGATTAGGGGAGATTAGCTTTGGGAGCACCAATTTAATCCTGTTGGCTAGGACCTTAGCTATAATTTTATATAACACGTTGCATAAACTGATAGGACGATACTGACTAGGTTCTTCTGGGCAATTTATTTTTGGATTAAAAACCAAGAAGGTATGATTTATATATTTTATCTCCCATTTCCCTTCCAACATGTCCAGCACATACGTGGATACGCTTGGTCCTATAGTATTCCAGGACCTTTGGCAGAATCCATAGGGAAGCAATCCGATCCTAGATCTTTAAGAGGGCCCATGGAAAACACCACCTCTTTCACTTCCTGATCTGAAAGAGTTGAAGCTAGCTTGCAGGTTTCCTTGTGAATGGCATTCCTTCCATACTTCCTTCTGAAGAGCATTCCTTGGTTCTCCATATATACAAGCAACAGTCCAGGCTTCATCAGATTAAGTGTCCTCAACTCTAATAATAAGGCCACGGTCCAACTTCACAATTGGTTCAATTGACTAGTTATTCTTCCAGCATAGAAATAACCCCCTTGGAATACCCATGGCATCAACTTCGATACATGTTTAGTTGCGCGCTATCCTTCTTCATTATTTTGTATCCAAAAAGGTTCCTATAGTTTCCAAAAGAAAGACCAATTGTAGGTTTTTAGAGCGTATCATCTCTTTAAGGAGACGATTCTTGCACCCCCAACAATTCCAGGCCAATACACTCATTAGACATTGCGCGGCTGTTCCCAGACTGCCATGCATTCAAGGAATTCTATTTGGACTGATGGGAGGTTAAGATGCCCAGGATGGGTTACAAGGGGATCTGCCATCCTAGAAGCATCAATAACTTCTAAAGAAGGGGGTATGTCTGTGTTCACTTATCCCCCGGCCTTCTTCCTTTTTGGGTTTCTGCTTCTAAGGCTTGTTGGATATCTATCTTGATTTTTTAGTGATGGTCTTAGTCACCTTAATACTTGTAACCAGTAAACCCTCATTCGGTATATAGAGTGGTATATTTGGTTGCCAGTTATCATGAACATTCAAAAAGGAAACAGTAGAATATTTGTTTGAGGGTACCTGGGTCGGAGTCAAAGTAAGTTGGAGGCATTTGTTTGTTGGTTCAGTTACAATCTCTCAATCCTCTAAGCTTTGCTTACGTGATTCTTGTTCCACAACCATTGGATCCCTTGAGGTCGATGCATCCTTAACGACTCCAACCAATGCTGTGTCTTTATGGTTATGTCTATTGGTTACTGCAACTTCCAATCCTTCTGCTTGCTGGACCATAAGTCGTTGGCATGTTTTATGAAAAGAAGATGATTGTGTCTTATTCACCATCTGCACGTTGATTCTATTCCAAGGGGGTGGGTCCATACCTCCCACTTTGCCATCTCTAGAAGAGCCATTCTAGTGACTGTTGGTAAGGGTATTTGGCATCCTAGATTGTAGACCATTGAGATTTTGGGCATTTCCATGGAATCGACAGAGGAGTTGAGAGTTGCTGAGACCCACCCATTCCTCCTGCAAAGCCATGTGTGTATCCGTAAAACTTCCAGGTCACTCTGGTTCAACGGTCTGGCAAGCCCCACCTTTGTTCATTGTGTAAATGAAACCTGTTGTTCCTCCCATAAATTCTGGAGATTGAGAGGTGAGCCAGAGCGTCGGTTGGAAGAGGTGGCCGATTCTACAACATCCATTTTTTTTATCCTGAATCCCTGGCCCAATCAATTTTCCAGCTTGCTCCGCAATTAGCCCACCCTCCTATGATGTTTCCTTCACTGTATCACCTCGGACCGCAGCCTTCAAATGGGATTGTAGCCAGGCCCATTTGTTAATCCTCCGTTCCCCCAGTTCCTGCGAGGGGGCCTCTATCCGAGAACGCGTTTTCATCCTTCTATAATCAATCTATTCCAAAGTCCTCTCTTGAGTTCTTTGAGTGTCCAGAGCTTCGGGGGTATACTCCTTGTGTCCGCCCCTTCTATATTTTCCTCATGCAAATTGGCTTTAGTTGATTGGGGTAGGGGCCTTCCACGACGGAATTTGCAACACCCCGCACATATTACTGTACACGTTTCACACTTAGAATGCTAACACATGTCATAGAAGTTCTGTACACACATAGAACCACTTAAATGCACCTATGTTGATTTGAACATTAGCACAACTTTAAAAAGGAACCAATGAAAATATAGAAAGCATCTGTGAGTGAAACTTATACCTTTGGATAGGTACGGAACGGAAGTCTAAAATCCTACACAACAAAAGGCGAGAAAAATGGACACCAAACGAAAAAAGTTAAAGGCAATTTATTAAGCAAGGAAAAATAAAATTAGTCAAGGACATGACAAGTTTTGAAGTTGTCCCAAACATTTGGGATAACATCATAAATAAATTTTTATCAATCCTGTAAGAATCACCCTATAAATAATATATGCTTGGAATAATCTATGAGTCTACTTTCTAATGCGATAAATTGTGAGTGAATTGAAGTTTCTCAGAAGAAGTTACAACAATTTTTCCACCAAGTGTTTATGTCGTCTAGTATGGTCTGAATCAATTGATTTTGAAATAACTTTAAAAATACATAAATAAAAATGTATGACAAAATAAAGAGAAAACTATATATTCTTGGAAAGGTCTTGAAGTTTAGTTTCCAACAAAAAAAAAATGGTGAGTGAATATGAGTTTTGCAGAAAAAGTTAGTCATTTTTTCATCGGATATCTATATTAGAAAAAATTTTAGCAAGATGACATCATCAAAGCAAAAAATTTCATACAACCACGATTTTTATAAAATTTTAAGGATTTTTTTACTAAGTGCCTACCTAAACACGAAATTAGGGGTTGAGGTTGCTATTTAGGCTTATAAAAACATAGAAATTCATAAGAAATAGGATCTTTTGAAAAAGTTTGCAAATTTGGGGATTTTAAAAAAAGAACAAGAGAGAAAGTTAGATTTTGCAAAGATTTTGGGGTTTTTATGAAAAACAAATGTAGAAACAATTTGTGCACACTAAGAGGTAAGAACACATGTAAACTATTATTTTATTTTGATTTCATTGGTTCCTAGATCCTTATTAATCTCGTTTTGCAAAAAAAAAAAAATAATCGTTTTGTTCTGGATTTGAATCTTTTTCAATTCTTCAAAGCTTGTTTTGTAAAAGAAAATTTGTTTTGTAAGAATACAACTAAACTATTATTTTGTTTTCATTCTTTAGATTCTTAGGACTCCATTAATTTTGTTTTACAAATGTTTTAATGGTTTTTTAACCGAATTTGAATCGTTCTTCAAGGATTTTAATTTTGCTTAAAATTCTAAAACATAGTTTTGAAAGAGATAAAATAATTTTACAAGAAAATGATTTAAAAAGTTATTTATCTTCAATACTATATGATTTTAAAGAGTTGAATCATCGGTTTTGAATCCATTTTTTATTGATAATACATGTAGAACTATGTTTTGTATAAAAAATCAAAAGTTTTGAAAGAGAATTTTATTCCTAAAAATTGTAAAAGTTATTTTAAAAATTATTTTGATATTTTAAATAATTTTAGAGGTAATGATCTACTGATTTGTAATAAGCTATATATTAAATCTTTTGATTTATTCTTAGTGATCGTAAATCCTATTTTATAAAGAAAAATGTTGATTTTTATATCCAACAATTATGGATTCTCAAGAGTACTGTTTTGGACAAATTTGATATGATTTAAAAAACATGCTATATAGATTGTGCCTAGTTTGATCAAATATATTTTTATATGTTATTTTGACTTAGGTAATGTAAATGATTGTTTTATGTTGCTTCTATGAACTATATGATTTGATTGAAACTGTAAGAGAATGATATTTACTGTTAAAAAATCACCTTACCCATCAAGAAAAATTATTGATGAAATTCTTCTCACATGAGTATAATCGGTGCGGACTGTTATAAATCCTTAATGTTTGTCACATAGGAGGTAGTAATAACCTTCTCACTTAGATATAATCGATGCGAATTGAATCCTTCTCAACTGGGTTTAAATGCTGCGAACTAGACCCTTCTTACTGGAGTTTAAATGGTGTGAAGTGTTATATGTTTTGACTTTATAGCAAATATATATTTTGCTCTGGCTATGATATGAAATATGATCTGACATGTTTCGTTTTGTTCTGTAAATGTAAAGGTATATGTTATCATTAATTTATGTTCTATACATGAAACTGTAATTTTTATTAAATGTTTAGTAATGTATAAGATTGATTTATGAACTGTTATGCATATTGAATTGTAAATAGAAAATTATCTATTTAGTTTCTGAAATCGTGTTAAGACTTGATCTACTATTTCTATAGTTTACTATTTTCTTACTAAGTATATCAAACTTATCTCAATCTGACACCATAGATAATGAGGAAATCGCAGAATAACGGTTCCAAATAAAGACAGTTAGAAACTAGACACTTGTTTATTTTAGTTATATGGATTAAAAAATTTATTTCAATTTAATTCAGTTATTTTAGTTTGAATTTTAAAAGATGTAATAAGTTAAGGATTTTAAATATTTGATTTCAGTTGATGGATTGGATTATGTCAGATTATTTATTTAATAAATGAAAATGTTATGCACTGTTTATGAATTATTTACAGGATTATGGTTTATGAGTTATGGGATTTTATACAAGTCAGGTTTATAAGAATGTGATTAATTATGTGATTATTGGAAAGTGATCGATATATCATTCTGTTGCATATTAATGTAAAGAAAGTAAAGTGAAAAATTTATACAGAGGTTAAGAATGAATGAATGGTTAAGAATGAATCAATGAATAAAAAGTAAAGTGATATATTAATGTCACGTGCAACAGAATTAATTGGTTCCCTTGCTCTGTTACCTTATCTTCATCCAATACCACTCTTTTTTGTGGTTTCTGATATCTTGAACGTAACGACCAGTTGTATAGCCTCGGCATACTAGTATTGTCCACTTTTAACTATTTCTTATTTTTCACGATCTAGCATTCCTTGAGGGCATGACCGATCCTGCCACAAAAAAAGAAAATATGGGCATGACTCATATTGGACCTAGATGATCGGATCATCTCGTCAAGTCGATCATCCTATTCCAATCAAATCCTTTCCATTAATGGTTGTTCAATGTCAATCAGCACTTAACTCGCATAAGTGGTTTGTCCAGTTTGATTAAGCGTCCCAAGTTGACCGTCACATAGTTGCCCACAATGTTTGCCAACTTCTTAGCAAAGGTATTCGTGTGAAAATGGAACGGAAGGTTGGTAAAGTGAACCCAAAACTCCACTAGGGTGAAGTTTAGCCTCCTCAGAGATTGCCAGTAGTCCCAATCGGCCAAAAGGACTGGTTGATTATGGAAAAGCCATGGTTCCTACGCTTCAACTTTTGCATAATCACCATTATTTCAAAACTTTGCAACAAATAAGTTCTGGCTAATAGTTTACACCCACATCCTTTGATAGAGATCCCAATATTCCCTTAAGACCTTGACGAAAACTTGTTCATTGAAAGGTTTAGTCGTGAACAAGTAGAAGATAAGGTTGTGCAGGAGCTCCAGGCTCTCTTAAGGCATGTTTCTTTCTGCAATTTGCAAAACGCCTTCCCGTGTTGTGAGGTTGGCCATATCACTAGTTAGGGCCTGCACCATCGGCTCTTTGGGAGGTACCTCTTAAAGGTGGTGGGCTTCATCGAATGCCATTTATCCCTGTCACTTGCAAACAAAAAGAGACCGCTACACTGAGGATGGTATATTGGATGAGAAGGATGCTAATAGGAAAAGCTAGAAAGAGGAAGAAGATGATGGATGGAAGATGAGAAGGATGCTAACAAGAAAAGCTAGAAAGAGGAAGAAGATGATGGATGGAAGACTTATGCAGGTTAACTTATACAATACACTTCCTAGCTATGAGAGCATAGTAACTCGCACAATACGCTTCCTAGCTATGAGAGCACAGTAGCTCCTCAAGACTCAAAAACCCCTCCTTTTTTGTTCTTATTACCATTTGTTATGGGACGTGCTAGTCACACCTCAAATTTTTTTGAACTCCCCTCATGCCTACTTGTTGCTGATTTCACCTCAAAAATGTTTGAACTTACCTTGTCCCTTTCCCATTATACCCTTTATCCCACACCTCTGTTTTTAACTCCCACACCTCGCATCCCTCATCTTTAACCCAATAATTCCCCTCTCCCACGAACAGAACCGTCGCTGATCAAAGCTCTCCCTCTCCCTCACTCGCCACCGAACGTGGTCCCTCTGTCGCATGATCACTCTCCCTGATTCTTTGACTTCTTCTTCCTCTCCTGGCCTTTTCTCTCCCCCTCCGTCTGCATTTCAAGTCTTCTCCCTCTTCCTCATGTTCCCTCTCAATCTCTCGTTCACCTTGCCTCTCAATCTTTCAATATGGCTCGTACATGAGGTGGTGGACGATCCTGTACGCGAGATGGACGATCATTGGCCAGCGGAAGAGGTGATTTTTTTTTTCTGCAGGGCGCTCGGACTGTGGGTGCCAAGTAGGAGGGCATCGCTCGGCCAGCCTAGTCGAGCAGGGCAGCCCCTGCACGGCCAGGCCAACTGAGCACCTTCTCGATTGGCCTGACCGTGCAGGGGTTGCCCTGCTCAGCTAAGCTCGCCAAACAGTGCCCCCTAACTCGGCATCCATAGTCCGAATGCCAAAAAAAACATTAATAATAAAAACCATCCATTAAACATTATAAAAAAATTTAAAAAATAAATTTAAAAAAAGGTTTTTGAAAAAAAGCATACACTTTGACTAGCCTATCAGCAAATCGAATACGAATCAGATATAGGCATACCGTATTTTGAATTTGTGTATTTAATCGAATATCGAATGACATTTATGTCTGATATAGATGCAGGAGACGAGTATTTTGTTCCGACTGCATCTACCCGTCAATGTCAGGCTATAGAGAGGGTAGGCCCATCTAGGCATGAGGCATCTACCAATCGCACACACATAGAGCTTGCATCTACTAGTCGCTCATACGCAGAGGCAGCAGTAGATGACCATACAAGAGGAGAGGTGCTGGATGTTACTGAGGATGATATAGAGGCGTATGTCCCTAGAACACCTGCTAATCCAACACTTCTTACCAGCTATTCCACACATGTTGCTGCACTTATATGGCAGCATCAGGTAATACTATTAAGATTGAAAATTTATACTTATTAATAATATCCGGCATACTTATAGTATTTGTTTTAATTATAGGAGCGGCCATTACTGAAGTTGCTTAGCCATAGATTGAAGTTGGTTGAGTGGAAGTACCAGCAGCAAGACGTGGATAATAGCTTACGGAGGGGATACATTGAGCAGTCTAGACTACTTCCACTGGTTCACAGTATATACCAGACTGTGAACCGAGTCATTATCACTGCATTTATTGAGCGATGGTACCCTGAGACGAACACGTTTCATATGTCGTTCAAGGAGATGACCATCACGCTGGATGATGTCAGCCCTACTTGCTATTCCCGTGGTTGGGAAGATCGTCTCCTGCAGCCTACAAGATAATGATGATGATGATGATGTTGTGACTCTGTTATCTTGTACACTTTGAGTAACGACGGCGGAGGCCTGCGACGAGCTAAGA
>JAOXJP010005430.1:0-18118 GCA_025762735.1 Platanus orientalis | reverse complement strand
TCCTGCTCTGTCTGTGGTGACAACTCTGCTGAAAGCTTGAAGTGACTAGCCAATGGAGTGCTTACAGGTTTAGCATCTTGCATCCCAAAACGCTTAAGTGCTCTCTCAAAATAATTTTTCTAAGACAAGTACAGTTTTCTTGCTTCTCTATCCTTGCGTATCTCCATATCCAAAATCTTCTTTGCTACCCCCCAAGTCTTTCATCTCAGATTCACCACTAAGTTGAGCTTTTATGTTGTTGATTTCAAACATATCTTTACCAGCAATCAACATGTCATCAATATAGATAAGCAAGTACACAAAAGAGCCATTTGGAAGCCGTTTAAAGTAAACACAGCTGTCATACTGGCTCTTCAGAAAATCATGCCTAAGCATAAAAGCATCAACCCCCTTATACCACTGCCTTGGGGACTGCTTCGTTTCATACAAAGACCTTTTCAATGGGAACACGTGGTCTTCTTTCTCTGGAATTACAAAACCCTCTGGCTGCTACATATAAATTTGCTCCTTAAGTTCACAATGCAAGAAAGCTGTTTTGACATCAAGTTGAACATGGCAACCATGGCAAGCATTACACGAATGAAACTATGCTTCACTATAGGTGAGAAACTTCATTAAAATCCACACCCTCCTTTTGCTTATAGCCTTTTGCAACCAAACGTGCTTTGTATTTAACACTGTCAACACCAGATGTCCCTTCCTTCTTCTTGTAGACCCATTTACAGCCTATGATCTTCCTCCTGGCTGGTGGTTTAACTAATTCCTAAGTTTGATTTTTATAGAGAGACTCCAATTCTTCATTCATAGCAACCACCCAATGTGTAGATTCACTATTTGTAACAGCTTCATGGTATATAGAAGGCTCCCTGCATTCAATATCTTCTTCTAGAATGTTTAATGCAAGAGCAACCAACTTTGCATAGCTGCTATACTTCTTTGGCGGTCTAATCTCCCTTCTTTATCTCCCAATAGCAACACTGTACTATGGTTGCTCCTATACAACCTCTTCACTAGAATGCTACTCCTCATCCTCCTCGGACTGAATGAAGTGTTATCCTGTACCTTCCTAGAAACATCAAACTCAAGCTTCACCTGCTTCTTGATACCCTGCTCTATTTTTGCATCAACAACCTCCTTTTTCTGGTTTAACATAACAGATTCATCAAAAATAACATCTCTGCTAACAATGAACTTAGGTGACTTGGGATCAGTGCACCACAACCTGTATCCCTTCACCCCAGATGCATAACTAAAGAAAATACACCTTTTAGCTCTAGGTTCCAGCTTACCTTCATTAACATGGGCATAAGTTAGACAACCAAAAATGCATAAACCATAATAATCTACAGGAGTGCTAGACCATACCTCATGAGGCGTCTTGCACTCAATAGATGTTGATGGAGATAGATTCACTAAATGACAAGCTGTAGTAATTGCTTCTACTATAAACTCTCTTCTTAGCCCAACATTAGAGAGCATATAACGAGCTCTCTCAAGTAATGTTCTGTTCATGCATTCTACCACATCATTTTACTGAGGAGTATGCCTAACCGTACGGTGTCTCATAATCCCCTCATCCTGTAAAACTCATCGAACTCTCCTGAACAAAACTCTAGCCCGTTGTCTGTTCTCAGCCTCTTCTCTATCATGGTCTTTCACTGCTTGAAATTGAGAAACACTTCATCTTTCCATTTTAAAATAAACACCCAGATCTTCTTAGAGAAGTCATCTATAAAGGTTAACATGTAGCGAGAACCACCCTTTGAAACAACTCGAGATGCACCCTAAGAATCCGAATGAACATAGTCCAATGTTCATTTTATCTTGTGAACAACAATACTGAACTTCACTCGGCATTGCTTCCCAAAGACACAGTCCTCATAGAAGTCTAACTTTAATATCTTCTGATCACCAAGCAAGCCTTGCTTGCTCAACACAGTCATCCCCCTCTCACCTATATGCCTAAACCGCATATGCCAAAGATGGGTAGTGTCTGAATCAGTATCTATAGATGAAGAAATTGTTGTTGCCCCTGAGACTGTACTGCCTTACAATACATATAAATTTCCATTCTTCTGCCCTCTCATGACTCTACCTTTAATGGTACACTTACATCCAATAGAATTAAGAGCTCATAATGACATTTGGTTCTTCTTCAGGTCTGGTATATGTCAGACATCTGTCAAGGTCCTAACAATGCTATCATGCATCCTGATCTGGATTGTTCCAACTCCTATAGTCTTACAGGTCATGTTGTTTCCCATCAAGACTATACCATCGTTCACCTCTTTATACGTTGCAAACCAACTCCGGTTCGGGCACATGTGAAAGGAACAATCTAAATCAATGATTCACTCCTTATCAGTATACACACTACAATGAGAAATAACAAGGACATTCTCAGAACCATCAAAACTGTCTTCTGCTATACTTGTAACCTCTTTCCTCTTCTTCTTCTTGAGCTTTGGGCAATCTTTGCGAAAGTGCCCAGGTTTATGACAGTAATGACACTTATAATTCTTTGATCTAAATTTGGATCTAGATTTTCTCTTTTTAGATGAACCTTTTTCATTCGTCATTCCTTTAACCACCAACCCTTCCATCTAGATATCACCCTCTTCTACAGATACTCTCTTTCTCAATTCTTTAGAATACAAGGATGCTTTAATATCCTCCGTGGAAATCAAATCCTTCCCATAAATTAGGGTAGTGATGAAGTGCTCATAAGATGAGGGTAGGGAACACAACAAAATTAAAGACTGATCCTCATCATCCACTTTTACATCTATATTTTTTAAATCCATAATAATCTTATTGAATTCATCAAGATGAGTCTTCAATGACATACCTTCTCTCATCCTCAATGTATAGAGGCATTGTTTGAGATACAACATGTTCGTGAGAGACTTTGTCATGTACAGGCTCTCGAATCGAAGCCATAATCCAGCCGCCATCATCTCATCAGCAACCACCCACAGAACTTCATCAGATAGACATAATTGAGTCACACTAAGTGCCTTGATGTCAAGTTCTTCTCGTTCATCTTCCTTCATTGTTGGGGGTAATTTATCATTCCCTAACAACGTCTTATATAGTCGATATTGTGCCAACAACGCATGCATCTTAAAGCGCCAGAGACTGAAACTGTTATGCCCATCGAACTTCTCAACTTCGTACTTTGCCACCATTACAATGTTCAACCTAAGCTCTGATACCAGTTTGTTATGCAGAAACCTAGATCTATGATCATATGCAACAAACAAGAAGAAAGAAAATAAAGCAAAAAATAATCACACCACAAAAGCAAGACGATTTACGTGGTTCAGCTTGAAGCCTATGTCCACGGGTGAAAATGGAGAAGAGCTTTCACTATGATCGAAGAACAGAGATTACAATGAATAGTGCAATGACACAAAAATCAAGAAAATCCCAAAATATAAACCCCAAAACCTTAATCTGCATGGGTCAGATTTGAACCCCAAAGCAGATACAAAACGGGTTAGAAAATTTTCACTTTGCTCACCTTCGCCAATTTTTTGGGTCATATTCAGGTTTTCCGAATCATCATCTTGAGTAATATCTCGGGTTGAATACAAGACATTAACCCAACAAAAACTTTGCTTGAGCTAATCTTTTTTTGATTTTCCACGATGAAAATGGACTACGTTAAAAATGCTGTTATATTCAAAACTTAACACATGGTAATAATGAGGCATTTTCTCTTAAAATTTAAAATCGCTGCCATTGTTGTGTACATGTCAAGCCATGAATATCACAACATTTTTAAAGTAAACTTTTTCATGTATCGTAGAGGATCCTGAGAAAAAAAAAACATCTCTCTAGAGGATGTTTTATTAAACATACCCTTTTAACCACCCAGTAGGAGTGTATTTACCAAAGCACCATTTAGATGATTACCCCCTCTTGAGGTTGGCCCCATGGTTCTTCCATGTGGTGTTGTAGAAGATCCATTTTACATTTGGAGCGCCTGTTGTTGAAATCAACTTACTTGTAATATAACTTTGTTATAATATGCATCTTTTGATCATTTATTTAAATATTTATCCATTCGTTTGTTGGAGTCAGGATTGTTGGTTAGACCCAATGGGGTTGAATCTTTGTGCTGCACAATACTCATAAGCCCAAATGGGCTGCCTATTTATCAATATCAGCTTAATAGGTGATATTAATTTTTTTTGGGTGACGGAAAAAATAAACTTAAAAGGAATAATATGAAAATTAATTTTCAACTTAATCATGAGTGAGGGTCAATCACGGAGCACTACCCAGTCATGACTTGTCAAGTCAATTGTGGCACTCCAGTCAGTCGCGGTAGTCCAATCAGTCCTGGTGACTCACATATGCATAGTCATGAGTCGTTAGTTCAATCGCTATCGACAAGTTTAGTCGCGGTGAATGATTTCAGTCACGATCTCTAGTTTTTCAAGTTTTTTCATCTTCTTTAATTTTAGAGTTTAGTTAACCAATTCATCCATGCATAGAAAGTGTTGTTATTACATTTTTAAATATATTCGAGGCCTCCCAATAACATGCAAGGGATTGTGGCCAAGCTAACTCCAGACTACAATCTAGCTCAGGTAAAGCCTTAGTCTCTCTACGGATTTGCACGATACAGCAGAGGCACATGATTTCTTAATATGTTCTTAAAGCACAAGAATCTTAGGGTTTGAATTTCTAGAAAATCTGACAGCATAACAAGTTGAAATTTTTTTTCTCAAAACAGATCACTCAACCGATCAAGGTGAAATTTCTCATTAGGAGCATACTGGATCTCAAGATGATGTTACTCAGTTGAATTAGGTGATCTCTAATAGAATCTTCGTTTCAATAACTCAAGGTTGTGCTCCTCTTAAGGAAGAGAGCCAAGTTTAAGAACTAAATATGAAGAACAAAAGGAAAGAGAGATGGAAAGGAGATGAAGAACATCACATATCTTCTTCTTCCTCGTTAGAGATAAAGTCTGGAATGCAAACAACAACCATTTTTTCACTCTTTTTCTTCCTCTTTTTTTTATTTGAGAAAAACCCTATTACAAATTCTCTTGATTGTTTGTTCATGATTACCCATTTATATATAGAGGGAGAAAGAGAGAGGCATGCAACATATATATGAGAAAAGTGGGAGTCGTTTAGTCACCATTCATTCATTAATGATTTTAGCCAATTGGTTGCTTTGTTTCCAATTTTGAAAACAGGATAATCTCTCCTTCTAAATTTGAAATATCTTAATAGGTGAAAGTTAAAATATCTCATTTACATGGGTGTGTCAAGCGTCCTCTCTTTGCGAAGGACACATTTTAGATTATTCTTGTGTCTAAGTGTTAGTATTGTAAATGTAATGTGTTGTAAATTCCATGAACTGTAAAATACACGTACTGAAAATTAACTTAGTACCCATGGCCTATTGTAAGCTTCTCCAAAATCTTGAAGTAAATTGCAGATCTCTGTCTAAAACAATCCCAATAGGAATACCATAAAGTTTCATAATCTCATTGATATACAACTTAGCCATCTTAACCAACAAGTATGTTATTCGAATCGGAAGAAAATGTCCTAACTTTATCAGTTGATTCACTATCACCCAAATTGAATCAAATCCTTTCTTCATCCTAGGCAACCCAACAACAAAACTCATGGACACATGTTCCCATTTCCACTCTAGAATCTCCAAAGGTTGTAAAAGTCTTGCTTGCTTTTGATGCTCAATCTTCACCAATTGACAAGCTAAACGCTAAAACGTAAATTTGGTAACCTCTCTTTTCATGTTATTTCACTAATAAAGTTCTCGCAGGTCATGGAACATCTTACTTATTTTAGGATCAAAAGAATATGTGGCTCTATGTGCTTCTTCCAAAATTTCTCTTTTTAGTTTCAGACTATTTGGTACACACAACCTCTTTCCAAAACACAAAGAACCATCCTGATGCAATGCTAATCCAGATCGTTGTCCATTATCAACTTCCTCTATTATTTTCATTAACTGAGGGTTAGAACCTTGGGCTTCCTTTACCTTGTTGTTCATTGTAGGTTGAACTTAATGTAAAAGAAACTAATAAAGCTTGATTCATTGCTACATTGCATTGATACTTGAGAAGTTGGAAATTCATCAATACAAACAATTATAGGATCATCATATAATGGAAAGTACACATCAAATTCAGATGAATATTTGAGAGATCATTCTATGATTCCTTTAAGAGCCAAAACACTTCAATTCATTCAAGATCTTAGAGGAATTTATCAATAAGTTCAAGGAATCAATGAATAGTATAATCACAATAGAATGCTATCAAATTCTAAAAGAAATTCATCAATTTTCCCAAGAAATCAATGAATAGTTCAATCCGAAATAGGGTAAGGCTTCAAAATCTTAAGAGTAGAGATCAAATCAATGATCGATCAAAATATTTGACAAATTAAACTTGAAGAAACAACTAGCTCAATAGAGAATTTTAAATCTCTAACAATTTATAGGATTCTATAGGACTAGATCATGGAACTTTCAATCATGGTAGAGAAATCAATAGATCTAGGATCAATCAAGTTTAAATTCACTTTTCTACTAAGAATCAAATAGAAAGAATAGGGTTCATCATGAATGATCACTTACAACATGAATCCATAGAATTTTAGATCACAAATATTCAAATCCTAGGCTCCATAAGATCTTAGATCAAGGAATCTCAACATGGTTTTAATTAAGAATCATAAGAAAACAAGAAGGTATAACTTACACAACTACTTTATAAAAAATCAAGAAAAGAGTATAATGTATTACTCACATAACTACTTACAATACTGTTCATTCTTAGATCTAAGCTTCTTCTTGTAGAATTCTCTTTCCTTTAAGACACTTGCTCAAGGAATCCTCTAAAGCTTCTTTCTCTTCCCTTAGCCTTTCTCTTATATTATTAGATAAAAATTAGGAAATTTGGGGGTTTTGTTTTGCCACAAACAAATGCCAACTTCTAGAAATGTCTATTTTCACATTTTTGCAATTTTTAATTTTTCCAGAATCTCGAGTTTTGATTGGTCAAAACACTTCAATCTCTCAAAATTTTCTCGACAGCTCGAAGTTTGATCATTTGAACATTTTTTTATTAGTCAAAACCAAATTCCCAAATGTCTATTTAAACCATAAGACTTTTGATTGATCGAAATTATTTCAACCACTCGAACATTTTTCAATCGGTGTAAATCGAATTCATAAATGTGTGTTTATGCCCCGAGACTTTTGATCTCTCAAAATTTTCTCGATAGCTCAAAGTTTGATTGGTTGAATATTTTTTCAATCAGTCAAATTTGAAAAAAATTAATCTTTAATTTCATTGGGTTCTCTTTTGGGCTTATATCTCTTCTTGAGTCTTTTGTACACTCATATATCATGTTAGGTCAACAATTTAGGTCTTAATCACTCATTTCCCTACTTTCATTTTCATATTATTCCTTGTGTGTTATTAAAGATTTCTTAAACATATGCGGGGTGTTATAGATGGAGTATGACGTGGTGAAGCTTTGTGTTCTCTTCGTACTTTGACCTCTAGGACTTAGAGATAGTTGGCAAGGAGCCCTACTACTGGTACGTGAAGCATCTAGGAGAAACAACAATTATCGGAGTATTTGTAATGAATTAAAGCTTTATCTTCTCTTCTCACCTTGACCTCTAGGACTTAGAAACAATTGGTGAGGAACACTACTACTAGTATGTGAAGCATCTAGGAGAAGCAACAATTGTTGGAGTATTTGTGACGAGGAGAAGCTTTGTCTTCTCTTCTCACCTTGACCTGTGGGACCTAGAGACAATTAGCGAGGAGCACCACTTATGAATGTGAAACATCTAGGGGAAGCAACAATTACAAAAGTATCTGTAATGAGGTGAAGCTTTGTATTCTCTTCACACCTTTACTTTTTGGACTTAGAGATAGTTGGAAAGGAGAAATATTGTTGGTACGTGGAGCATCCAAGAGAAGCAACATTTGTCAAAGTATCTATGATGAGGTGATAAACTTTGTCTTCTCTTCTCAACTTAACATCTAGGACTTAGATACAACACCGACAAGTACCATTGTTGATGCAAGTTGCAGTATAGAGAAGCAATATTCATCAGAGTATCTATGATGAGATAGCTTTAGCTTCCCTCTCACCTTGACTTCTAGGACTCTAAAGATGATGGCGAGGAGTGCCATTGTCGATGCAGGTCCCAATCTAGGGTACCAATAGTCATCAGAGTATCTGTTATGGAACAACTTTGGTTTCCCCTCTCACCTCGACCTTTGGGACTCTAGATAAAATGGCAAGGAACACCTCTTTTGATGTAAGTTAAGACTAAAAATCTACTATAGTCAAGGTAAGAATCTTTTATGTTTCCCCCATTACATCTCCTACTTGCTTGCTTCCAAAGATGTTGCATTCTCAAAATGTGTTACCCATTCTTTCAGGTCCTTTTAGAGTCATGAAGATGTTTGCATGATGACTGCAACTCTCTTAAAGGTACATATTTATTATTTTCTTTAGATTGTGGCTGAATTTGAGGTAGCTTTACAAGTTGTCTATGTACCCAAAAAAATGGGATCAAGCCAAAATGTAGTTCAAATAAAAAAAAAATGTACTCTACTTTTTGCCTAGACTGCCCTTTCAAGTTTGCATCTAGAGAGCCTTTTCAATTTTTTTATTTGGTCATTCATAGTTTATATAGACCAGAATTAGTATAAGATATTATTTTTGTTTAGGCCGTTCATAATTTATACTCTTGTGGGCCAAGAATTTTAGTTAGGAAACCTGAGATTTTGGGTTTTGTTTTTCCATACACAGTTTATGCTTATGTGGGCTGGGAATGTTTTTGGGGAATTGGAGATGTTGGGTTTTTTGTTTTGTTATACGTAGTTTATGGTCGTGTGAGCCAGAAGCATTATGGGGGAACCTAATTTTTTAGGTTTTGTTTTTCTATACATAGTTTATGTTCTTGTGGGTCAAGAGCATATATGGTGAAAGGACCGAAGATATTGATTTTTGTTTTGTTGTACACAATTTATGCTCTTGTGGGCCAAGAGCATGGTGTGGAAACCTAATATGTTGGTTTTTTATTTTCCCAACACATTTTATGCTTGTGTGGGCCAAAAGTGTAGTGGGAGAACCCAAGATTTTGGGTTTTGTTTTGCCGTACACAATTTATGCTCATGTGGGCCATGAGTATGATGGGGAAACCCAAGATGTTAGGTCCTTCTTTTCTATACATAGTTTATGTTTGTGCAGGCCAGGAGCATAGTGAGAGAACCCAAGAATTTGGGTTTTGATTTGTTGTACAAAGTTTATGCTCATGCAGGCTAGAAACATGGTTGGGAAACATGAGATGTTGGGTTTTTTTTCGCATGTAATTTATGCTTATATGGGCTACAAGCGTAGTGGGAGAGCCTGAGATTTTGGGTTTTGTTTTTTTGTACATGGTTTATGCTAGTGCGGACTAGAAGCATTACAAGTCATTTTTTTATTTTTATTTTTTGTCAAGATGAATCCCTTCCAATGTAACAAGGAGGTAGGCACCATTAATGTAGATCTCTTTCGCCACATGAGGTCCATCCCATTTTGGGTCAAACTTCTTTCATTCTTCTTCATCAATCAACTAAAAGGATAACAACATCCAATCAAGTTTGAAATGAATGTTTGAGTGTATGCAAGTTGACCTTGAAAAACTTTTACGTCTTTAAGGCTTCTAGGCTAAGGCATATTCTAGATTGCTTCAATATTTGAATGGTCAATTTTAATGCTGCATTACTAGACAATGAACCCTAGAAACTTGCCTAGGGTAACCATAAATTCACACTTTAATGGGTTCATCTTTAATTGGTGCCTTTAAAGATGATTAAAGACATCTCACAAATCATTAAGATGGTATGTCATCTTTTTTGACCTTACCACTAGATCACCAACATCACTCTCAATGAATTTATGGAGCATCCCATTAAATATTTTATATATTTCCTATTGATATATCACACCTATATTCTTGAGTCCAAATGGCATCACCTTGTAATAGTACATACCTTTTGGTGTATGAAATGTAGTAATTTCCTCTTCTTCAAGGGCCATCAAAATTTGATAGCAGCCAAAAGAACCATCCATAAAAGACAAAGCCCCATGCCCTACAGTTGCATCAACCATGAGTTCTGTGATAGGAAGTAGAAAATCATCTTTTAAACTTTTCATATTTAATTCTTGAAAGTTAATGCAAACTTGAATCTACCTATTCTTTTTCTTCATTGGGACTATGTTAGAGATCCATGTGGTATATTTCACATCACAAAAGAAGCCGACTTCAATGAGCTTGTTGACTTCTATTTCAATTTGTAGAATCACCTTTGGATGCAAATGGTGTTGTAATTGATTAACAACCTGAACATCAAGTTTGATGGCCAGGCAATGGACTACTGCTACCTTGGGGTTAAGTTTGGGCATCTCCTTATAGGTCCAAGTGAAGACATCTTTGTACTCCTGAAGTAATTTGATATATTCAAATTCCTCTTTAAGGTTTAGTAAAAGCACTAATATAGATCGACTATGCATCTTCTTCCGTACTAAGGTTCACTTCTTTCGGTTAATCAACAATTACTTATCCCCTTCTTCAAAGATCAACTGGGCTTCTTCAAGTTCATCATCAAAGGAGGATTTATGTGCATTGATATCTTCTACAGTGATGTGATTTGCTAATATAAGATTTTGACCCTGATCCATCTCATTATTTGGCGCTCCAAGCATAGAGGGATTGTTGGTGAAAACAATTGTCCACTACCTAACCATCAATGAATCTTTAGTAGAAACTTCCAACACTACTTGTCACTTCAATCGAGATGGAATCATGTTATGTGGTTCTCCAACCTCTTTATTGGTGACACATCAACTCTTGTGTATGTATCTTTTCCTTTACTTATTTTGCACTGTGGTCCTCATTACTTCATTTTGTAAACCAAGTCTAGCATGTACTGGAGTATGCTGTAGTGGATCTGGCTGAATCGGCATTCATGTTGTTTGTCTTGAAAGCTACTCAAACACTAATCATCATGGGGCTGCCTCTCCAATTTGATCAAGGACAAAGATGTGTGCTAATGTTCTTATCTCCTACTCAGGCTCATTGAACTAGTATAGTGATATGCAAGATGGTGGCCTTCTTCTTTCCGTAAATTTTGATTGTTGCATACATATAACCAATCCTAAATTAATTTTTAGGCATTATTCCCGTGGCTTTGTGCATTGTTCAGTCAACCTTTCTCCAACTTATAGCTACAAGGTAAGGTCACCTAATTGTTTCTCTTCACCCATTTTATAGCCAGCCAGTTCTAAAAGTGTTAAACACTTTAGATCAAACCATCCTTCATCCTCTCCAGTTGTTGTAGGAGAGGAATTTTCAACTAAAGTGGTACCAAGTGCAATGGCCTCTTCTATTGTTTTAGAGCCTTTCACAAATATCTCATAAACCATCTTTGAGATAGTCGGCTTAATCAGTGATGCAACTGGGAGGACTAGATTTTCTTCCAACATCTTTAAGCTATCATTGGAAAAAAATTGAGTTCTTATCATTAGGTATCGTCTCAAATAGAGATTGTCCTTCCCTACGATGAGACTTGGATATATAACGAAGCACTGAAGTTCATTATGTAACCACCGACGAAGCTGATGTCTCTATAAGCTTTGGATTCACAACCTTTTACCTCACACTTTGACGCCAAGGAAAGTTTAACCATAAAACTTTGGACTTTCTTTCCCTAGTGGAAATGAGCCTTGGTAGAGAAAGGTATACAAATCAGAAAAGCTTTTAAAACAGTTTCATTCTTTGAGTAAAATTTGGTGTCATTGAAGTGTGACTCAACTTTGGTGAAAATCTGATCTTCTATGATGACTCTCTTTTGTACTCCATCTTCATAATACTTGAAACATTGTTGTAGGGTAAAAGGCACTATCCCAGTCTCGTACAACCATGGACGACCAAGGAGAAGATGGTACAATGTCCTATAGACAAAGACATGAAAGAATGTTGTTGATGCCAAGTCCCCAATAGAGAGTTTAAGTCTAATCATACCGATGACCCATTTTCCCCTTGGTTAAAGCCTTGGATCATTAGTCTACTTCGAGTGAGTTCAGTAACTAGTAATGCCAATTTTTCTCATCGTGTGAATGGGCATGATGCTGACCATAGATCCACTATTAAGGAGGATATGTTGAATTTTGTTCTTTCTAATGTATCTAGTGACATAAAGAGATCTATTGTGTGGATGAGATCTGAATTAGAAATCCTCTACAATGAATGGGCAGCAATGCGAGATGTAGGTGTTTCTTGTTCATTATTAATGGGGATTTTTCTTTTGTAATCTTTAGGTTCTTCCAAGGCATGGGCTAAGGCCGAACGAATCTTATCTGACTAAGACATTACATCAAAGAGGCTGAAAAGAGGCAGAACTTCCTTTAGGTGAACTGTCAAGTCCTCGCCTTCTTGTTGTAGTTCTTTCTCGCTCAAGGTAAGCATGTCTCCATCAAACTCATCTTCATCATAACTTTCAGAGGCATCCTCTTTATTTATGGAATAGTAAGTAACAACAGTTGCACACTTCTCTTAAAAGAATCCCTTCTTCATAATTTGTACAAATTTTGGGTGCCTACAAATGCATAAATAGATACTCCATCACTGTATGGTATGTCCATTACATTTTTTTTTTTTTTTTTATAAAACAGACGTAGATATATTAAATAACAGGAGGCTGTACTAAGGCATCAACATCAAAGTTCAGGTCCCTCTCCAACCAAGAAGAGGAAGAAGAGGACCAAGTTTCAAGAGATGTAGTCAAGACGCCATGCTTAGCCAACCGGTCAGCTACAAAATTAGCACAACGCTTAACATGCATACAATGAAAAGCAGTAAAGGAATGGATAAAGTAAAAACAATCATGGATGATACCACTAATGGACCGAGGGATCTCTCCATGAGGATCCGAGAAAATGAAAGTACCTTCTAACGAGTCACCCTCACATATTAGAGGAACATAAAAATGCCATTGGATCCCTTTTTAAAAAGTTCTATAATTCAAGAAGAATGAGAGTTGACGATTGAACTCAAGGATTTGGTAATGGCTTTCTTGGGATAAAAGTTTGCTGGCATTAATATCTAGGTAAAGCTTTGGAACAGGGGTTGATATGATAGACCGAGATGGTCAAGATTGTATGACCCTATAATAAAAATCATTGGGGTTGTGTATTGTATCTTGGCACACTGGATCTATAATCTTGGCAGTAGAGCCTCACGCTAACTTTTCTAATTCCCCACAAAAATAGTCCAATCCGGTGGTCTTTCTAGAGCCAATTCCATCACATCCCTTCGCAGACAAAAGTAAACTGAGTACTAGGCAGGGAGTGCTTAGGCACTCGTTGAGGGATAAATGATACCTGACTTCCGGGGTATATCGACTACTTTTCTAGGACCTACTACTAATAATATTGGCTCACTTTTTTCCAAAATAATAATAATAATAATATCAGTTCACTTAATAAGCTTAAGATAACTTTTATACCCTGTTGAATCTGATTCCATGAGGATGCCCTCCGATGAGTCCCATATTTTAACCTTTGGACAGGAGTTAGTGGGGATGTATGCCAATACAACGACAGGTATGAGTGATAAGTGGAATCCAATATGCCGTTATAGAGATGTACATGCATTTTCATTGAATTCTGCCCTTTCATTTTTATAATCATGATTTAATAAGGCCGACTTTTCTTAACTTGATGCATTTGCGTCAAAGGGGATTTATAGAAATATAAGGTTTTGAATGGTGTTTAGTTATTCCAATTGGATTTTAAGAAGCAAGCCTCATTGTGGGTAACCTAGTTGAACCATTTAATCATTTCCTTAGACAGTGTTTGGCAGCCACCAGTAATGAAATCATTTCATTCCAAAATCCCAAGACATTTGAAGTCATAATATGATGGTTGAAAATGAACACATTTGGATTCATATGGATTGATTTTCATTCATCACAAAAATAAAAAATAAAAAAAAATGAATGATAAACATAAAACATTTCATTCTATGAAAAACCTTAGACGTATTCATTTCTAACTTTAGTTAATAAATCAGTATAAAATCTGAATGAGTTCATTTTGAACCATCACCTTTATGACAGTGTGAGGATTTTCTATGCTGACCCCTAACCTGCGCCGACGTCCGCCAATGGTCAAGCAGGCGGAAATGTTAGCGCCAAAAGTGATTCACTTTTTGGGGATGTGTGTAAATCACTTCTGAAACTGATGTGGCCACCCTTTGACCTAGGCATTTGCCAAGGCCGAGCTTAGAAAAGCCTTGCTGCCTTTATGACTACAAATGCCTTGAGAATTTAAAATGAAATGAGTACATTACAGGTGGCTGCCAAACAGGCCCTTAGTCATTATCTTATTGTCTACCATACATTATGAGATTGATTGCATCTTAACGAGCGCCTTGTGGCTGTTATCATCTCCAGACAAAACATATATAAAAAAATAAAATAAAAAAGTCATTTTTCTAATTATTCAAGTCATAAATAAATGATTAATTTTAAAACTAGTTTCAGAATTCTTCACTCCTTTAAACGGTTTACACTATAAAAACAACTTCCCCTTCTTCTCCAAATGAATCCCAAAAGTTAAATTCGGAACCAAAGTCATCCCAATCATTCTTGCCTTCTTCCATTACAGTTTCCTCACCCTTCATCATTGGGTCTACGTCTTCAACCCAGAAAAAGTCATCCCAACCACCCTTGGCTTCTTTAGAAGAAGCTTCCCCACACTTTGTCGCTGGTTCCACATCGTCAATCCAAAGGCTTTTGCCCCTTCCGGACCCGCTGAAGGAGCACGAGGTCCCTTTTGCCCCTTCCTTCTCGACAAAAACATCTCCCCACCACAGCGTTGGATCTTCTGGAGGAAGACTGGGAGACGCCGTGCCCAACACTATTTCTCTCGATTGATTAGTATTGATGGCAGTTGTTGTAGTAGTAGTGTCCACAGAGATTGAAGAAGATAACCTTCTCCACCCGGGGGAATTTTTGGAGAAGGTCCAGGGCTGAGGCCTTATGGCTTTAATTTTCTCAATTCTAACTTTGTCTTTCACTTCCTCTACCTTGGAACCAAGATTTTTGCTCGTGCGAGTGTTCCAGTAGTTCTTGATATCATTGGCTGTTCTTCCTGGAAGCCTACCAGCGATCAAGGACCATCTAGAAAGTAGGGGAACAAAATTAATTAATTTTAAGAATTTTTAAACTGGGGGCATGTCTCCCAACTTTAAAACTCCGGCCTGTTTTGCCCACTTGTTGAGTGCTGAATGGCAGAATATTTGCACCACACTCGGTCTTGCCATAGAAGATCTGGACTCTTATGACAAAGCGGATTTCTTACAGCGAAAAAGCGTGCAGAAACCTTGTTGCACCAGGAGCTGTGTGACACGTGTTTCACTTTTTCTATCATGGGAAGGATACTCAGTCCAGAATTTGGTGTCTAGGATGGTGTCCAGGACACTAGGGTCATCATATGAAATAAAATGCATCTTTCATAGTCAGAAAAATACATCACCCACCCATTTTATTTCTTATGAGTTCTGTCCTGGACACCAAATCCTGGATAGAACATCCTTTCCCTTTCTGTCATGTATTACCAATGCTGGTGTAAGCCTGCAGCAACCCTCTTGCACCAAGAGCTGGGCAACACTTGGGGGAAAAAAGTGACCACATCTTGCACCTACTATTGGGTTTTTTACAGTTTTTCTGTCATGTGTTACCTAACGCCTGGTGCAACCATGCAGAACCCTCTTGCACCAGGAGTTGGGCTACACGTGGTGGAAAATGGTGAAAAACCACATTTTGTGCCTAATGTCGGTGTGTTTCACTTTTTTTTGTCATGCGTTATCCAATTCCTGGTACAAGAAGCTCACTGCATGAAATCAGCTTTGCTCTTTTTTTTTTTTTTTTTTTTTTTTTTTTTTAGGGCAAGAACTTTTTTCTCTTATCGTGTTTACTAGTAGAAACAAGCCTCTCTTCTTTTTTTTTTTTTACTTCTTGGAAGGGGGAAGTAGAATTAGAAAGTGGGTTTGGGTATCACTGTCGTTAGGCTGTGAATTCTTCATGCTAGAAAATTTTCTTAGTATCGATCAATTGTATCTTATTTAGACGGTTGCACTTGCCTGTTGCCCAAGAGCTTATGAAGCCTGGAGATGAGGTCAACTTCGTCTTGCGTGAACTCTCCTCTCTTGATATTGGGGCGGAGGTAGTTCAACCATCTCAGCCTACAGCTCTTCCGGCATCTTCTCAGACCTGATAATGCAAGAAAAAGAAGTTTTTTTATTCTCTCTCTCTCGGGAAAGTTTGAAACAAATAAAAGCACGAGTAGCCAGTACCTGCTCTAACAGGAACGTGACGCCACTTTCCTTCTCCATACTTCTGGATGCATTTCCGTAGAAGGAGATCTTCTTCTTCGGTCCATGCTCCTTTTCTTAGTCCGAACAATTGCTCCATAAGTCCAAAACTCCGCTAACTGTGATTATAACTCTGGAAGCTTGTGTACAGAGAGCTAAACTTCGCCAGTATTTATACTTCAAAGCCCTCCCAAATCCAACAATTTGTATGATCTTTTTGGGGGAAGCATCAGAAGACTTCCATTGAAGTGTACGACGTGCACATCTTCTAACCACAGAATTCCCCCCATACGAAAACGGCAATTCTTCCAATTATTAATGGAAGAAAATTCTGTATTGAAAAGTGTCTGTAGTGCGTATGGTGAATGATAAGCTGCCACGTGTTGTATTTGGGTTAAAAACGTCCAAAAAAGTGTTCATATGAAAAAGTAGGTGTTCAAAAAGAGACACCAAATTCGAAAACCCATCATGTGCCTATCAATGCACGGCTATAGAGGTCTGTGTCAACACAGAATCATTCTCGATTATGGAAGAAAATTTTCTGTGTTGAAAAGTGTCTGTAGTGCGTATGGTGAATGATAAGCTGAAACGTGTTGTATTTGGGGTTAAAAACGTCAAGTGCTCAAATGAAAAAGTAGGTGTTCAAGAAAGAGACCAAATTCAAAAACCCATCATGATCGTTCAATGCACGGCTATAGAGGTCTGTGTCAACACAGACAATCATTCTCGATTATGAATCAACCACCAATCGACCGACCTATCGTGTCCTTACCGGTAACAACATGAAAATAATTTTCTTTATTTGTTTTTATGATGACTCCACTAATTATTCTTCGTTTATTGATTTTGCTGTAAATTTGGCACCACGTAGGAAAACGAAATTGGCTTGTTACTTTATTGCTCAGGGAGAGAGAGAGAGAGAGAGGTCACATGTCATGAACCAAAACTGGTAAGAGAGAGAGAGAAGGAGAGGTCACATGTCATGCACCAAAACTGGTACACATGAGACAGAAGAGAGTGTCACAGTTTCCTAAGCAAAGACCGGTGCGTATGAGTCGGCAAAGGATTCGCTGCAGTTGAAAAACTTGGCGGCAAGTGGTGCTTACAGCTCGTTACCTTGTCAAAAATTTAAAAACTCCCTCCCAAAATTTAAAACCCTAAATTTGAAGAGGGTTTGTGTCCACCTCTCCTATTTCCTATTTAGGCCTAAACTCCACTGGGGTTAAGGAGGCAGGCACCTTAGTGCGGGTGTAAATCACTTTTCGGCACTGATGTGTCCAGCCCCTTGACCCCCAATTAAGGTTAACATAAATAGGAGAGATGGACAATTGTTGTCCTAACAAAACCATTATAGACATTTTTATGGTGTTTATTTGTTTGACATTTATAATAAAGTATTTTATTCCATCATTGCATGTGTATAATTTAATTTTCAGGGTAATTGTTTTATCCTATGAGATGAGATAAGAAGTTGACGCAGCAGAATAGAAAAGAAGAACAATTCTTCTGAAAATAATATTAATTCCAAGATGTTTTTTTTTTTTTGAATTACAATGCCATATAAATACAATTTCGTGCTAAAACGAAATTGGAAAGCCAATAACGAAAAAATAGAAACATGCCTAAAAAACCAGATTTTTATGCCTAAAAACAGATTTTTACTATAAATAGCAAA
>JAOXJP010005420.1:0-18118 GCA_025762735.1 Platanus orientalis | reverse complement strand
GTTTGACATCCTACTATGTTACCTAAGGACCACCTATCTCATCTCATGAGATCAAGTAATTACCCATAATCATATTAATACATGTGATGATGAACTAAAGTATTTTAGTATAAATGCCAAACAAATAAAATAACATAAAAAGTATCTATGATGGCTTTGTCAGGACACCTATTCTAACACCCAGAGACTTGGAAATGCCTCTTAAGAGGCTATTGGGTTATTAACTAACTCTGTCTCACAGAGGGGGCCCACCACTACCCCAACACCTGAATTTATCCTCTAGAAAAATTTAGGCGCATATGGAAATTCAGGCATCATACCTATGGCTTCCACATACCCTTCTATTAAGACCAGCAGTGGGCCCACAAGCCCCAACAACCTAAGTAACATCCTCTAGAAATCCAAAATACCTTTGACTTACCTTGTCTCATGGAGAGGATCCACTGTTGTCCTAATGCCTAAATTTAACTTTTGGAAAAATTTAGGCATATGACATGAAATTCAAGCGTATGTCCTGAATACAGGCGTGGGAGTAGTGAGATTCCCAATGCACCTTTTCTATGAAATAGAAGATGGACAGGGAGTTAAATACACACTAACCAACACAAAATACACACTCCATTCTTTGGAAATCCTTGACCAATCTTTGGACTGAGGTTGAGCCCACTATTGAGGCATTTAAGTTCCCAACACCTGAATTTCATCTTTAAAGAAATTCAGGCGTTAAGCATAAAAATTCAGGTGTTAGAGTTAAAATTTAGGTGTTGGCCTATAAATCATCCAAAATCAATCAAATCACACACTGTTACTTTATGGCGGTTATGAATTGTTAGATTGGAGAAAAGGTGGGTAATTGGGTTGCATAGCACCTTCCCTAATTGAAACAAAACAACTTACCCTATTCTCTAAAAAACTAGACCGGTATCGAGACTCAAACCTCCTAAGCCTAAGAGTCTAGACCAGGCCACAAGGCCCACACTTCCTATCCTGGAGAAAGGAAGCCGTTTTCCAACTCCATCGGTAAAGATCTGAGTTGGTGGCAACTCCCAAAAAGCCTGGCAGCCTAGCCAATCCCTCCCGCGAAGTGGCAGGGACCATTTTTCCTGCGATGTTCACATATTGCAAGAAGGGGTACCTCATTAGCATTGACTTCCGAGTACCATTACTATCTTAGGAGTAGGTTTTAAATGAGAGGTGCCTGGTGAATCTCAAGATAATAGGGGCTAAAACATACCATCTCAAAATATGGTTCATTGATATCACTTTAAACATATCAGTCACAAAATGTCATCAGCATAATTTTTATGACATGATCAACCTAGTGAGAACCTTGTTGATTGGTATTCATTTAAGAGGGACTTGGTTGTTCTAATTGCATAAGTGAAATCAACAAAAAATCAAATTGTAAGAAAATTGGAAATCAAAGAAACTTTGACTCAATTCTATGAGGACTTTCGAGATAGGATTAATTACAAGAGGATGTGATCTTTGCTTTTGACTCTTGTGCTTTATGGATCATTCTTTCATCCATTATTACATCCATAAATGTATGAATAAAGGATAAGAAAAATTTAGTATCTTTTCATGCGTTGTGCTTTTAGTTTGAAAGAATAATCTTTTTAGAGGAGGGACTAGGAGACTGTATGTCTAATAAGTAAATTAAAACTTGGTGTCAAGAATAGATAAAGAGGAAATGTGACTTGAGATCCTTGTCTTGTAACACCTCACAATTCTTTCAGTGTGTTAAGCGGTCTAAAAATGATTTTAGTGGCCCATTTAGGATGAATCGTGTGAAAACCAAGCAAGAGGACAAATCTGAGTTCTCTTTAGACCTAGATAAGTCATAGAGATGAAAATTGAAGTGTGGGAAAAAGAATAGAACCAAAAGTATGGATAATAGTGAAAGAATCCACAAAAAGTTAAAACGTTGTCATGATTGATCATGGTAGTAGAGTCTTGATTGATCATACAGGTTAAAACACATACAGCAAAACCCAGTTGTTGCCTGATCAATGAAGAGTAAATCATGATCGATCATAGCCCCATGATTGATCATAGTAAGCCCATGATCGATCATATTGGCCCAGATTCCAAAAATTACAAAATTTTGAGAGGGAAAATGTAGAATTTCACCCCACTCGTTGGTAACTCTCTATGTGACGTCCCAAATCTTGGGGATATAATGTAATTAGAGTGGTTTTGCCATTGGGGATTAATACAATGGTAACACTCTCGTATTGTTATTGGAAAACCAAATTCCGTATTGTTATTGAAAATCTGATTTCTATATTGTTATTAAAAATCTGAACTTTGTATTGTCATTGAACATTGGAATTGTAATTGTTATCGTATTGATTAATACCCAATCATTGGTAAATTGATATAGTTATTGATTAATTTATTTTAAGACCCCATACATGTTTGCACATAATTTTCACACGTGTTGCACATGTTCCGTACACACTTAGAATAATTTCACACCGATGTATTGACTTGTAAACTTGTGCAACTTTAGAGACACCAATAAAAATGTAGGAAGAATTAGTGAGCATATTATATTTCATTGGAAATGCACAAAATTCTAGTTTCTAGTAACAAACGGTGAGCGAATGGGGAGTTCGAACGAAGGAGATAGAGGCATTTGAGTAAGCAAGACGTAAAATAGGAAAAAAAATAGACAAATCTGAGCCCAAGCCCGATCAATTTGATTAGGGGTCCCAATCGATCAGGGGGAGGACTGATCGATTAGCCCTCTATATTGCTTTGGGATTTTTTATGGGTCTAAATAATGTATTTTTCTTGACCTAATTTGACATAGAAACCCTAAAAACAAATCATAGATCAAGAGGAACATAAAAAGGGAGAGAAAAGTTAGGTTTGTAAGGGGATTTTGGGATTTTATGAAGAATGTAAAGCTTAAGAACGATTTTGCAAGTGAATAGGTAAGAACTTTGGTAAACATTATTTTGTTTTCAATATTTAGGTTCTTAGAACTCTATTGATCTCATTTTTGACAATATTGCAATCGTTTTATTCTAGTTTTGGTTTGCCTAAAGTTTCTAAAACTTTGCTTTGTAAAGATATATTGAATCTCTAAGAACACAAGTGATTTATGATTGTTTTTCAATTCTTTAGGATCTTAGAGTTCTATAATCTATATTTTGAATCTGTTTTATTTTGATACTATATGCAGAGCTATGTTTTTGAAGGAAAACAAAAGATTTTACGAAAGGGGATTTCGGTTTTTGAAGTGAAATGTTAACCTATGATTTGTTTGAACTTGATTATGTTTTTAAAATTATTTGTTCACTGTTTTGTAAAAGATCCTACAGGTTTTACTTCAAATTCGTATTTTATAGGTTCTTATTATTATTAAATCTCCGTTGTATGAAGAAAAATGTTGATTCCTCATACTATTGTTATTGATTTAAAAAGAGTAATATTTACGGATTGATTTGTAACATTTTGAAAAGATTATCTGTAGTTTATGCTTAGGTGGATCAAGTAACCTTTGTTATAGTTGTATTAAATTAGTTTATTGTAAATAATCTGTATAAGTTAGTTTTATGCTTGATTGAAACTACAAGAGAATGATATGTTCTATTATAAAGCCACCCTGTCCATCAAGGGGTTTAATTGATGGAACCCATGTCACTAGGTGTATGGTGTGAACTGTTACAACCCACCTCACCGAGTATATGGTGCAAACTGTTCTAGCCCTTCTCACTGGGGTATAAATAGTGCGAATTGTTATATGTATTGGCTTTGATATTAATTATATATTCTATTCCATTTTTTATGATCTATTTAGTTCTGATTAAGTTAAAAGTATATGATTCATATTGTTTTTAGTTATGCACATGAAACTGTATTTTTATAACATGCTTAGTATTATAAAAGATTGATTTATGAACTACATTGTTCTGTATATTGTTTAGAATGCATGAAAAATATCCATTTCATTTTTAGTAATCGTGTTATGTCTTGATCCAATGTTTTCTATAGTTTACCTATTTTCTTATTGAGCTTGTCAAGCTTACCTCGAATTGATGCACAGATGATGAGGAGATCATAGAGTAGTTGTTCCAGATAGAAAGGGATAGAGACATTATGGTTTTTTTTATTCATGAGACATTAATATTGATATTAATTATTAATTTTAATTTAGAGATGTGATATTTATTTAAGTTTAGTTTATTTGAAAGAATGTCATAATTTTAGTGGATTTTAGTATTTGGATTATTTTATTTCAGTTAATGTCAGACTATCGGTATTTTGTTTGGAATGTTAGACATACAGGTTTATGGATATCCAACTTATGGTTTATTATGGATTATGGATTTTATTTACAAGTTAGACTTATGAGAATGGTTATGATTAATGGTTTGTGACTGACGTATTATTCTGCTGTGTATGTATGTGAAAGTAAATGGAAAAGGCAAATTTTTCTACAAGAGATTTATGTGATAATGAATGAGTGTGTTAATTTCACATGTTGAAATTCATGGTCTTATTGGTATGAGTTTTGGGGCATGACATTTCTACTCATTTGAGTAATTTGATATCCATCATTATTTTGATTGATGTCCATCTGGGTAAATTGATATGTCTCTAATTGATTAACACCTACACGGGTAAACTGGCTTAGGCCATTGATTGATTGACACCTTTGGGAAAATTGTTATATGTCACCGATTGATTAACACCCACACAGGTAAATTAATTTATGCCATTGATTGATTGATAACTTTGGGTTAACCGTTAAATGATATCAAAATAATTGTCAATGTTCTAAACTTTATTTGTTCTCATAGATGAATCACATTGATTTTATTGTGGAAATGTATTGTAATTACCTCCATATTGGACTATAATTTATTGATATCCATATTTTAATTGAACCATGCATGCATTATAGATTAAACGATTGAATCACTCATGATGTCACATTGATTTATTCATAGATTTCTCCTTCTAAGGATATGCTTGAATTTTTCATATGAAATTGCTATCATGCGATTGTACATTGTTCTATCTCATTTCTTGTATATTTTATATGAATTTTTACGAGCCATTGACTCACCCATCCATAACCATTTTTCAGACAATGAACATCCAAATTGAGATAAGGAAGTGAGATGTACAAGTATTGTTCATGCCTTAAAGCCTTGATATCTTGTTTGTGGTTGGTCTTGATGACCTTGACCTATATTAAGACTTTTCCCTTCAAGGACGCTATTGCTAATATTTGATGGGATTGTAATAATTACTTTTATTGAAATACTTTAGTTTCGAATACAGTCAAATACTACCTTTATGTGGAATGTTTATATGGATTGATAACATGGAAAATGTATTAAATTGTTTTCATACAAGATTGGTTTAATTATGTTTTATTTGATATCAAATAGATGTTATTCCGTTGCATAAATGAATGATTGAAATATAATCGAAATGAATTAAATTAAACATATTCTGCTCGAAATGTCTAAGTAAAGAAATGAAAGACCAAATAAGGTTCATGATGTAAAGTAAAGAAAAGAAAAAAATGAGACCATAAATGACTATGGCTAAGATATGTATTGTCTTAAAGCCACACTTACGGCTTATGATCCGAGTCCAAGTTTGGGGTGTGACATGTAAACTTTACAACTTCATTAAAATAATTGTTCTTAGCCTCCTGGTTGAAGGGGATGAAGATGTAAGGCCCTAGAGATGAGAGATACCTATATGGTGATGAGTGAAAATATTGTGGAAAAAACAAAAAAGTTAGAGAGAGAGAGAGGAAAGATATAGTGAAGAAGCCAAAGACATTGTTCGAGAAGGGGGAAGAATTCAAGGGCCACTTTTTTTTTTTATTCTTCATTTTCATCTAGGGGTTTGTGGGCCTTAGATTTTGCACGATGGGTAGGACCTTAGAAAAAGGGTCCACTCATCATGGGCTTAGCCCATAATGGTTTGAAGTCATTACCAACCTTTTTAAAGATGTGATTGGACATCTATTTGGAGAAAATAAACATTTTAATTTTTTTTTAAATATTAGACTCCATTTCGAACTGGTAGTCTCAGAAGGTTCTGGGTAAGTGGTTCGATTATGGACCGGGGAAGGTGTTAGGCACCCTGGTTCACCCTCACAAGCGGTTACCAACTTAGACCGGTTAAAACTTAGGATCATATTTCTCTATATGGTGTGTGCATGAGTGTGTTTTTAAATAAATGTGTCATGCATGTGCAAGTTCTTTACCCTAACTAACTGGTGCATGAATGTAGCGTGTATGTAAAAGTAATTTTATTATTTACTAAGTCATCTACTTACATGTTATCTAACGAAAATCTATAAATAGATTAAAAAAAGAAAAAAATGGAATGCGTACCTAGAGCTGCTCTTCCTCATAGCTAAATAAAAAAAATGACAAATATATACAAATGGCAACATAACGTTCATGAAGCATGCTATCACAAACATAATTAAAAATAAATATATATGATAAAGAAAGGGATAAAAAGAAAAACAAAAGAGATTCAATTTTTATAACAATGGTATCTAAGATACAAAAAATTATAACAATAAAAGAATGAAATAAAAATCTAAGTAAAAAAAGAATGGCTTAGGATGACTAATCGTGATGACTTCAAGAAACTTGCTTATCATAAAAATAAATTAATTCAAATTAAAATAAAATGTAGAATTAATTAAATAATTAACTAATTAGAAATAACAAAAATGAATTAAAAAATTCTAAGTAAAACTAAAAAAAATGAATGGCATAGAATGGTTGAATGTAATAACTTCAAGAAAATTATAACAAAATTAAGTAATAAAATGACTAGCTAATAAACATAAAAAATAATAAAAGAATAAAGAAAATTAAGTAGAAAATTAATGGCCTAGAATGGAAGAAGGTGATGGCTTCAAGAAAATACTTATCAAGAAATAAAATACCAATAAATCAAGCTCTAAAAAAATCAGATAAAGTAAAATAAATTTAAAATCTATATTACAACAAAATTACTAATTAATAAGCATTAACTATGATTATAAAAAATCTATACATACAAGTATCCAACATTAATTAATGAATTAATAAAATTATAAAAAAAAATAATCTGCAGAAATGAGACAATTGTACATAAGATTTATGAAAATAAAAAATAATAATTGAAAACACATAGATAATGTAAAATGAATTAAAACATTACAATACTTGTATACAGAAAAAGATGAAATAATTATATAAAAAAAGAATAAAAAATATATGAGGATCATACCTCTGGGATGTTGCACTTGTGAATGATTGTTCTTCCCTTAGTTTGGCAATAGGTTCTCACAGGTCCTTCGTAACACTAGAATTGAATAGACAACAGTGGAGATGATGCATATCTAGGAGAGAGAGGGTGAACTTCTTTGGGATTTTTTTTTTGTTAAGAAGAAAGAGTGGTGGTCTCCTATTTATAGGATTTTAGTAGACTTTAACCTAAAGAAAGGGAAGTGAATGGGGAAATGTGTTGGGACCAAAAGGGGAATGATTAGAGGATTAAAATCAGGAGGTGACTAGGTAGTTTTAAGAAAGGAGAGTTGGTGGGCTAAAATTGGCATGATCTTTGCCTAAGTGTCAATAACATATCAACTAAAAATAGAAAAATGAGTGATTACGATTCTAAAAGTAGAATGAGAGTGTGCTTAAGTGTGCTTGACACATATGAATTTTTATCTAAAGAAAGAAGAGTGAATGAGGGAGTGTGTTGGACCAAAAGAGAAATGATTGGAGGATTGGAATGAGGTGGCTAGGTAATTTTAGGAAGGGAGAGTTAGTAAGCCAAATTGGCATCATCTTTATTTAAGTGACAATGACATATCAATTAAAAATGGAATGATGGGTGTGGCTAAGAATCCAAAAGTGGAATGAGAGTGTGTCTAAGTGTATTTGACACATGTAGGGCATGTGACATGGATCAAAAAAAGTAATATGATGTGGATTTAGGTGTGTTAGACTCATGTCAAGTATGTGACTTGTCAACCTAAGATGTTTGTATATAGATTTGGACTTAAGGTAAAATAGGGAGTGTTTGTGTATAGATTTTAGGCTAGCTTAAGGGGTGTTTGAACACGTGTTTTAGGTTAGGCTAAAGGAGTACTTGGTCACAGGGTTTTGGTTAGGCGGGTAATACTCATACCAAAAATAAGGGAGGATTAAGGAAGTGGCAACACATGTAGAGGAAAGTAAGATTTTGATTTGACGTGTCTCAATGCATTGTAATATGGTATCCCCATACAAAATTTTGTTGTCTAAACATGAAAATTTTGAGAAATTGTGTATCCTGACTAAATCGATGGCACTAATTATCATGATGGGTCCGATTTTTTTATTTGAGGCTCTAAAGTACTTAATCAAACGATCATAAATTAATACGGTGCAATGAAAGACTTAGGAATGAACTTTGAACATTGTTTCTAGTACTCCAAGGTTTTAAGGCATGTTGAATCCATCTGCGCTGCCTAATTGACCATCCGATGAAAATCTTGCTCAAAATTTGAAAGATTCTAAATCAAAGGTCAAGATTCACTAAAACTTGATTTATCAAATTTGGACAATCAAACCCTCTATCTTAGGGTTTTGGGACATTCTGAGCACATCTGTGATGTCAGATTGATCATTCGATTTTTCTTTTAATCAGATTTTAAAAGATTCTACATTAAGGGTCAAGATTCGCTAAAACATACTATGATGGAATTTGTTGATCAAACACTCCATTTATGGGTTTTGAAATGCTTTGGACACATTCATGACATCTGATTGGTTGTCCAATGTTGTATAATGAAATTCAGTGGTCCGTCTTTAATGAGGATTAAAATTGTAATTTTTAATATAGATGTAACCGAACTTAGGACAACCCTGTAGAAAAGTATGAGATTAGAAGTAATGATGGGAAGATGAGAAAATTGGGTCTAGGGAAGATCTTAGAGAAAAATCGAAGTTTATAGTGCCAAATTAGGAAAGAATGGGGATGGCCTACAAAGGAGAGGTTGTCTCACCACCTTGGTTTCCTGCCTAAGGCTAATTCTAGAGAGTTGGTGTTGTCCATTAAAAGAAACTTTTGGACCCTGGGCCAAAATTAGGTGCTGACATACCCTTACTCCTTTAAGTATCTTCTCTACCAAATCGGCATATAAATAATATATGAAAAGAAGTGCTTCTTCTTCTTCAAAAATGGATTTCATTCCCATGAGAATATTTAAAGCATTATGACATCTAAAAAATACCCCTCCACGAATTATCATTTTCATATGGAGATGCTACATAATGCAATTGCGGTTAAGGGGAACCTATCCAAGTTCATCAACAACATAAACTCATTATGCCCCTTTTGTGAAAAAGAAACATAAACAATTAACCACCTGTTCTTTAATTGTGAATTTTCACAATCAATATGATTTGGTTCCCAAATGAGTCTTAGAATATGTGAAATCAACAAATCATTCATGAATTAGATAGGTGATTGGTGTGCACTGCTTCCTGATACTTATGCATTCAACTTGGGAGTCACTCTCATATGGTTCATTTGGAAAGCTAGGAACGACAAGGTCTTCACTTGTCACACTATTTCTGTCACTTCTATTATCCAAAAGGAGTCCAAGATGCACAATAAAGTTCAAAATGTTTTCAATAATCTGTTAGAAAATGGATTAATGGAAGAACCGTGGGATACTAATAGAAACAACAATGCCAATCATAATAGGTCACCCCCTCCACAAGGACACATCAAAATCAATGTTGATGGGACTATTACACCAATAGGAACTGCAACAGCCATTGCAAGAGACCATAAGGGAGTTCCTATTGAAAGCGTCTCAAAAATAATAAATGGAGGAACAACAGAGGAAACGAAAGCATAGAGTTTTTTGTTAGGGCTACAACTAGCTGGAAAAATAGGAGATAAAAGTATATTATTGAAGGAAATTATTAATTAATCAACAATCTATTGAGGAAAAAGGAGGCCAAACCCCCGTGGAGAATTGATAAGATCATCAAAGATTGTAAGACTCTCTTGAAACCCACAATTACGATCTCTCATGTTCCTAGAAGTTGCAACATGGCATATCATTTGGCTGCAACCACAGCGAAAGAATAAAAGGAGGGAAGTTAGAGAAATAACTCTTTTGATGTATCCATAACATCTCTTATTCAAGCTGAAGAACATCCTATATATACCTCATTCTGATTTCTAATGAAGAAATCCAACATTTACCACAAAAAAAATTGTAAATCAATTGAAAGATATTCTATTAAATAATAAAAATACTACAAATTACATAAACAAATTTACACAATGTGCCAATACTGAGTAAAACACTTGATCCATTGATCAATTTGGCCAAGTTAATGAGTTAAAAAAAAAAAGGGACTAAGTCATGGAACAATCCAACCAGTACTGATCGATCTTGACTGGAGCGGAAAATCCCTTAGTTGACTCAATGAATTTTGAAGCAGTGAACTGGATTGGCTGACCTAAAGGGTTTAGATTGTACTTATATTAATTATTAATATTACTTAAAAGTTGTAAAGGCCGAAACCTAAAACTTATTATATCATATAACTTATGTGTTGATACTTAGCACCTAAATGGCTTAGTTGGGGAACTAGCAAGTAACTGGGTAAGTGATGTAGTTGAAAAAGTATTATGTTTTAGGTGGTAAATTAAGTAGTGTAAAAGTTTAAATTTAAATAGATATAATAACATATATAAAATAAATAAATAAACTAAATTCAAAAGATAAATTAAATCAACAAAGGCTAAAACAAAACAAAAATTCACAGGTAAGTGATGTAGTTGAAGCTATAATATGTCTTAAGTGGCATATTAAGTACTACATAAAAATATAAAAGGTAAATTCCTGAGCTATACAACTAACGGCTAAGCCATGAACTACATGAATACTTAGGAAAAAAAAGAAGAAAACAATGGGACAAAAACACAATACCTCTTTTTTCTCTTGAATTTAATTTGAAGACAGTTAAAGTAGTCCTTTGATATTTGGGCTTAAATGATGTGGTAATTGATCGAGTCAATAAACATCTGTCTTTTTGAGCTGCTTAAACTGAAAGGGTTTTAAGAAAATATGATTTTTTTTAATTTTATTTTGGACTAACCAAGATGTTTCAGTACAAACATCCCTTCGAGTTTTGTGAAGCAGCTTTGTGCATTGGCGATTTTCTAAAGCTACACGTTGGGGTCTATATAATTGTATAATTTTGTGAGGCTCACCTAACACAACTCAACTCATTTAAAAAAAAAAAAAAAAGTTAGTCGTTTTATATGTCCTCAAACCTTACGATTTCCTGTAGCCCTCCACACAAAAAATAAAAATAAAAAAAGGTGTATTCTTATATATTCAAATTACCACTGGTTTGTCAGTATGAAATTTCAACTCCAAAAATGGAAAATTAAACCATATTAATTTATCTATAGTAATTTCTTGATATGGTTCTAATAGACCAATCGCTTAAATACTAAAAATAGAGGACAGTCAATTAAATTGACAATTTCGGGAAATAAATATTATAACCAATCAACATGAAAACAATAAATCCATAAAATAAAGAAAGAGAGAGAACATCTTGTCTTCTTCAGAGTGAGGAATTCTTACTAAATTGAATCACATGGAGTAAAGGTGCCATTAGTTCTTTTGGAAAATGTTGGACCTTTTCTGATCCATGTCGCTTTGAGACCGAACCCCCTTCATAAGTTAAGTTTGATTCCCTGTAACTTTACATATCCAGACTCTCTGATGATATAGATTAAACTTCTGATTGGCGCTTGCAGACATGTTGAGTGCGACACGTGTTTGAAAAAGTTGTTTTTTTATAATTTTTTTTATTTATTTTAGTCATAGCTTTTTTTATATGCATGATATGCATTTAATGTACATTATATCAACGTATAAATTGAATATTGTGTGCATGCATGGAGTTCAATGCGCTCGTAGAGATATAATTTCTTTGTCAACAGATATCCCTCAGGATCTGTGCAAATTGGATTGATCCAATCACGATGGATTCTACTCAACTTAGTACTTTTGGTACACTAGACCCGCTTGCAGAGTATTATATATCAAATGTGCCTCTTCATTTTGTATGATAAATTAATGAAAATGTCCTTCATTTTCATTTTTGATGTGAAAATGATGACACTAACCTTGCTTTTTTAATGTGAAATGACGTCTTAACCTTTATTTTTTATGCATCTTTTCAATTTTTCTTGTGAAATAATAAAAGGAGGAAAATGTTCTGCGATGAAAATGTGTCTGTAGTGTATATGGTGGATTATAAATTCAAAGTTTAAACGTGTAGTGTTGAGGGTTAAAAACATCCAAAAAAGTATTCTGTTGAAAAAGTAGGTGTTAAAAAATGACAGCAAATTCTACAAACACATCATGTGTCAATCAATGACACGCATATAGAGACCTGTGTCAAGACAGACAATCATTCTCCTACATAAAAATGCCCATGCCTTCACATACAAACTAAGTTGTCATCCTCCATTCATTTGAATTGTTTCAGAGTCTTGAATTTTCTTGAAACTGTTCTTGCACCTGACACCATTTTTTACTCCTACCTCTAGTTTTCACCAATGAATTCTCAAACTAATCTGATCTACCTTGCCATTTCAATTATACTGCCGGCAATCTTAAGTGATTTGGAATGTTTTATCATTGCAATCATTTCAATCGGTTCAATCTCATCATGTTCTTTAGCGAGGATGAAACTGAATAAATATTTTAAAAATTCAGTCATTATTTTATCTTGATAAAGAGAACTTTGGAAATATCCAAAAAAATACAAAAAGTCAAAGTTAAAGAAAGAATAAAACTTTTACAATTTTTCCCTCTAGCTGAGAAAAATTCAAAGGAAGAATTGAAACTTCCAGCTCAGTTCAACAATCTGCTACAAAAAGGAGATTTACTGGCTCCAAAGATCAAGAGTATCCAAGATCAAAGAAGGTAATAGAAACCCAGTTTTTTTTTTTTTCTCACTACTCTAAAGAAGGAAAAAAAAAACCAAATTAAATTCATACAACTCGACTCTGGATCATGGACAACGGATTCTAAGGAGATTGTTAGATGTGTTGCTGATTACTTCATGACCTTATTCTCTAGCTCCAACTCTACCAATATGCCAACCAGTTTTACATTCACTAACACCCCCATCACCGTCACTAAAAATTAAGATCCTATGCAAGACTCCCTCGGTAGATAAAATAGCTTTGGTAATCAAGGAAATGGGACCTCTTAAAAGTACTCGGACCACATGGCATCCTTACTCTATTCTACCAAAAGTGTTGGGATACAATTGGATCTAACATGGTTCTACATTGTCCTGATCCCCAAAATGAACCAAATACGTAGATTGGTTTGTTCAAGAATGTCTCAACTTATCTTTTTATGCAATATTACACATAAAATAATTGCCAAGATCAAGGCCAATCAAGTCCATCCCCTCCTTGATATGTTGATTTCTCTGTACCAAATCCCTAGAAGACACTTATGAAAAAACATTTTTATTGCTTAAGAATTGATTCACTCAATGGGATGAGATGAAAGGATGCCAATGAGCTTATGTACTCAAGGTCAATGGGTTTGGATTCTCTCACAACATCCATGCATTGATTATATCATGCGTAACCTTCATGTCCTTTTTGAAAATTGTCAATACTATTTTGGAACCTTTTTCAGATCACAGCGTGGCATCAAATAAGGATGCCTATTCTCACCATATCTCTTAGCTTTACTCTATGCTTGAAAATTCTGTCTAGAATTATTTATGACATGGTTATGAACCACTATATTCAGGACATCGAAATTAATAGGTATGCTTCTTCCATAACCCACTTAATGTTTGTTGATGATCTTATTTTTTGGAAAAGTATGAAATTAGGCGATGAAAACAATTAAAGAAATCCTACAGACTTATGCGAGTTGGTTCAGAAAATATAAGTCTTGAAAAATCTTCCATTCACTTCAATTGCCATGTTGACAAGATTATAAGAGAGGGATTAGCTACATCTTTGGGATCTTAAGCTACGTGCAAAAAAGATGAATACTTGGGAAACATCTATTGTTGGACCAGTACTCCAAACAGGTTACATAAGAGTTCCTGGTATAGATCTATTCGACTATAAATTAAAGGGATAAAAAGCTAAAATGTTCTCACATGCAGTTAATTCCATCCTTATAAAGGCTGCACTTTCATCTATTCTGGTCTATCATTCATCTACATGATTAATTCTAAAGAACATCTGCAGACAGCTAAACAATATTAAAAGAGACTTCTGTTAGGGCCACTCTGTGGAAGGTCGGCATCTCTATTTTAATTCCTGAAATCACTTCTAAACAGGAGAAAGACAAGATGGCCTGGGAATTAGAGAAACTGAGGCTGTGCATAAGGCAATGGTTGCAAAAGTAGGTTGGCAGTTATCAGAGGACCCAGATCAAATATGGGCTTGATTGTTCAAAGCAAAATATTTTAAAGATAATCATTTATGGAATAATAGCTGAAGCTATCATCAAAATGTTTGTAGCATTGGTCAATGAATACTTACAGTACATCTCAGACAGATGGGCGGGACGATACACATGCACTAAGAATGCAAAAACAAAATGTTAAAACCATCCAATGGAATTTTCCGCTGGAGGGACACATAAAAATTAATGTTGATGAAGCAGCAAGTTTAATCACTGTGGCAACAGTAGTTATCAGGGACCATATGTTAAGGCTGTCTATTGGGCCAGGCTGGTCCGAAGCCCGACATATCTGGCCCAAAAAATAATCGGTCTGGGCCAACCTAATTTCAGGGTGGGCTGAGTTTGGGCCCAATTTTTAGGCCCGGAGTTTTATTTGGGCCGAGTTTGAGCAGGCTCAATTTCAGCCCAAGACCTAGTCTGGCCTGACCTGAACTAGTTAACAAATGATAATTTTATTTATATGCTGATATTTGGTATATTATTATTTTTGGATCCATATATTTTTAACAAATTTACTATCATCAAATAGGTCAAGTGTCAATTGTTCAAAAAAAAAAAAACTCATAGAATATGCATTTAGGGCCAATTATGGGCCTAAAATCAACCTTGTAATTAAGAAAATAGTTTTATTCGAGCAGCCCGAACTAGGCCTAAAGCTCGTTGTTTTAAAAGGGACCAAGTTTGGACTCAACTTTTAGGCCCAAAGTTTTATTCAGGCCGAGTTTGGACTGGGGTAAAACATTTTGGGCTGAATTTGGGCAAACCTCGGCCCAACTTTGTCCGGCCTGATTGACACCCCTAACCATATGGGCAACTTTCGTGGTTGTGAATCAAAAAACCTTCAATCTTGTTTGGTCGAGGAAGTGAAAGCATTCACCTTCCACCCTGGAGTTAAATGCATAGTCTTTCTATCTCATCAAATAATATTGGAAGGCCTAACAATTTGTTTGCCTATGTGGTTAGGGAGAGCATTTCAAATGCTTGGAGTAGAAATGATCTCCCTATATATGTTTATATTATATCATTCCTATGGAATATTGTAATTGCGAGAAAAGTTCTACTTGAATACAATGAGCTCAACTCTTTACACATGCACTAGTTGAAATGAAAAAAAAAAAAAGTTTCAAAAGGGTTTTTAATGTTTTTTTTTTTGGGTAAATTTTTTTATGTTTAATTTGAAACACTTATTTTCAATAAGTTGCTCAAGTAATTTTTGCATATTGTCTCGGTCTTAATACATCACAAGCTTTGGCAAGCACTGGGTCTTAATGTATTTTAGTGGGCCTAAAGGGGTCGCCACTGGGATCCATTAGTAGGATACAAATAGGTGGCTATTACTAGGGCTGTCAACTATCCGTCTGAGTATCTGTATTCGAATCTATTAAGGTGACTATAGATGCATCTATATATGATTTGTTTAAATATTCAATTCATTTAATAAATATTCAATTATAAATGAACTAAAGTGGATTTCTTGTTGCCCTTTTACTGTAGTTAGGCTGAAGCACCAGGGGCATCGGGTGACACATCAGCAAAAAAAAGTGAAAAACTTATAGGAGTGATTCATTTTTTGTGATAGTTCACTTTTTCTACCCGCATGTCACCCAATGCCTTGATCCTTCAATCTGACTATAAGAATCCGCTTTATAAACAAACAAAATGCAAATATATATACATCCGCTCCGATTAATATTAGGCCGTTTAATATATATATATATATATATATATATATATAAGGTTCTATAGAAAAAACAAAGTTTGTTATTGTCCCCCCAGATTGCTTGCGCACAAAAGATGTGCGCACGCTATGCATGGACCAGGTTGTGAACACATCAGTGTCAAAAAGTGATAAGTGTGCCCCCAAAAAGTGTAAATCACTTTTCGGTGCTAATGTATCTGCACCCTGGCCCTTGCGCATGGGGTGCGCACATCTTTTGTGCACACAAAATCTGGACTATGTTACTATAGTATCGTATCAATATTTTTAAGGGTATCTCAGTAAATAGATAAAGTTTGAAGAGAGTTTTGTAATTTTTTTTTAAAACACCAAAACAGAAACTAGGTAATACTTGAGCATCAAGTCCAACTCCAGTAATATGTTTGGAGAGAGGGAAGAGGGAAAACAAAAGCTACTGGCCGGCGATGACAATGACGGTTGATGATGAAATACCCCAAAATAGTGAGGGATATTTTTGGAAAGAAAAAAAATAAAACAAAAACACCCGAAGGGGTTTTGTTCATATCAGTCGGTCAAAATGAGAGAGAGGGAGAGGAAAAAGAAAAAAAGAAACCCTAGGCTAAGAGGGGGGAAAACGAGGAGGAAGATAATGATTAGAGACACCTTCTTGCATAGGAAACTGTAAGTGATCGTGTCTATTCTTCATATTTATAGTTAGGGTTTTCTATTTATAGATATTATTTTTATTCTATGTGGTTAAATTATTTTTTTTATCTTAGTTAAAATTAAAGATGATGCATTTTATCATAATTCTAAACCTACTTTCATGTCTATATAGGTAAATGTAGGGTTTGTTTGACATATGATTTAAATTTATGCATGAAATTAATTAGGGTTTCCCTAAAATTATAAAATAAAACTAGTATTTTATTTTTTTTAAAGGCTTTAACTATATTATATGATTTTGCATTTATTGTGAATGAACATAGAATGATTTAAAGTGTAGAAAATGGTACACCAACTTAAATTTAGAAATATGGAGTTTAGGATTTTTAGGCTTGAATAGAAAATGTCACGTTAGTTGCAACTCCAAAGACAACGACATGTTTTTCATGAAAGGCCATAGGGTCAGCCCGTAGGGAGAGGTCAGAGGGGCCAACCCTTAGGGAGAGACTAAGGAGTCAGCCCAAAAAAATAATCTAGAGTGGGAATATGGGTAACCACGACAAATGTTTTCGCTAGATGAGTTAGGTCTTTACGTTTAGGAATTTAGTTGTAAGGTTTGGTAATAAATTTAAATGCTTGTTATTTGTCATCCATTGCATGACATGTAATTATTTACCTATACATGTGGTTCCATCTTTATAATGCTTATATTACATTTATAATTATTATTTTTATAAGGCTTATATTGGTTGACATGAATATGAGATGTTTACACATTATAAATAGAAAGAGACATTAAAGTTATACTATATTGTTTGATGGTACTTGATACATTTATCATGCATAATAAATGCATATCATTGCATGGTATAAACTTATGTATGCTTTTGATTGAACATAAAAAAGAAAGGGTAACTTTCTTATAAAGAATATAAAAGTTAAATGACTATTTTCCTATAAAGAACATAAAAGATAAATAGTTGTTTCCCTATAAAGAGCATGAAAAAAGAAAGATGCAAGTGAGATTGTATTACATGCATTTAACATTATTCATGATTTTATATTGATATAATTCACAATATTTATTTAGATGATATAAATTATTTTTCTGCTATATATGACTTTACTTGTTGTGGTATCGACTTGAGGTGCCTAATTAGAGTCTTGAGTTAGAATCTTGTTACACCTAGACTAATGATCCAACTTAATGAACCAAAAATCCATGGTAGCTTTACTTGCAAGTATACAAGTGT
>JAOXJP010005409.1:0-18118 GCA_025762735.1 Platanus orientalis | reverse complement strand
AGTGAAATGATACTTCCCCTCTGTCTTGTCTCACGACGTCTCACAAAGAGGGTCGGCGCAGGTGATATTCCCCCTTTTTGCATGACACTTGTATCGAGGTTTCGTCCTCATGTGGAGGTGGGGTCTACTTTTTTTTTCTTCTTTAGGTGGGATAAACTTTTTGCTGGGCATGCGCTCACTAGAGCACCATTTTTGTATTGTAAGAAAAAATTTCTAGTGCTTTATTTACACATCTAATGAGAGGAGAAATATGTTTATCTAGAGCACCTACACATCAAGAGGAGGAGAAACATTTTTCTTTAAAGCCCTTGACTGCCACCAAAGGAGGAGAAACTTGAGCTTGGAATACGCTTGAGTTGACCTTGGCTCGTACCTGAGATTATATGAATATACTTTATATAGGTTTTTATGTCTTTTTTCAGTTTTTTATAATAAAATAATGGGCCTTGGTTGGCCCGAGGCCCATAGATTTGAGTTGCACTGTGCTCAGGCCTTGAGACCAATACTTTTTAGGCCTGGGCCCGGACTGAGCCCATGGTATATGATGTTGGGCCCTTCCATGGGCCTATTAAGATCTGACCTGCTGACCCAAGCACTCCCCCTAGTCATTTCCCTCTAGTTTGGGCTCTTTGTCCTCTTTTGTGGTTAGTGAGGACTGAGGAACCAATGTTAATGCACAAAGGATTGTATCCGCCTCCCTGACGTCCTAGACACCATCCTAGACACCAAATCTTGGACAGGACATTTGTTCCCCATATTCCATCTTAAAACATTTGCTTTGACAAATTTTGTAGCATGAACAAAAAACCACAAAAGAGCAAAATTCTGTGTTAAAAGGCTAAAAACCCATGTCAAATGATAAAACTGCCATGCTTTTTGTTCATGCTACAAAAAACCACAGTAAAAATTGCCAAAGTGGATATTTGCTCATATTCTGGTCTACAACGGATATGGCTAGAGATGAACTCATTGGAATAACTCAACAAAGTATGGATAATGTTTCTTTTAGACAAAAAGTTGCCACGTGATTCCAATGACTGGAGTCCTGTCTTTCAATTTCAAATGAAAAAGTTAAATAAAAAGTAGAAAAAGAAAGTGTGAAGCAAAAATAAATAAAATAGTAGTTAAGTAAATAATTAACTTTAATGGAAGCCTAGAAAACTCTCTAGGGGATTAAGAAAATTTTGAAAGGGTTTATTTATTAAAATCATTTAAGAAATATATCATGGATGAGCTGTGTTTGAAGCCAATTTATTTGGGACAGAATAGTATAAACAATCAATAATATTCCTTTCGATAACAACAAACAAACGAGCAATAATAAAGAAATATAAAAACTTTTTTAATTATAAAAACATTTTGTCCAAGATCCTAGACCCCAACGCACTTGCCGTCATATGAAACTACATTTACCTCTCTCTCTTAAATAAAGCAATCAACTGTTTCTCTTAAGCTACACACACAAAATAAATAAATCATCTCTCCTAAAACCCTAAGGTGATAGGTGAGGTTTAAATTACTATACTTAACCTATATTTTAATACGCCCCCTCTTACATAAAATGTGCACACTGCAGCATTATAATGGGATAACAGGTGCAAGACCAAGGAGAATATTTGCGTCCACGTGGGATTTAAACTTGCAACCTAAAACTAGCTTTGAAACCATATTGAAAACATGTTTGATTTGGTCCACCTAAAACAATAAACTTATTTCAGTGAACCAAATCAATCCTGAGCCAGACTCATTTCAAACTTAATAGTTCAAGCTTGAGCTTAATCCTTGTATAACAAGTCTAGTTGACACCTTTGAGCTCTTGTTAAGAAAAGTTGGTTTTCTCTTCTTTTTTTTGGCAAAATTTTCTTTGAGAGAATCATTTTCAAGCTGCTTGGTTGTCAAGAAACAGAAATCATCAATTCTTGAAATTTTCTCACATAATTAACCATTTTCTTATTTGTTACCACATCACTTTCGCTTCTTGCCTTCATGAAGGTTCTCTTCATATACCAGCCTCTTAGTTCTTTTATACGTTGCCAGAGTTCAGGTGAGTGCTTTTATCTTCACTAGGTACTCTTGATCCTCTCTCTCAGCTCTCTCAATCAAAACTGATCAAATTGAACACTCAAGCCTTCGCACACCTCATCAAACGAAGCACTTTGGATCTCTACCTCACACTTGTCTTGCCTTAAAATTGTTCATTTCTCTTGAAAATTGTAACAAGTTTTTCTTTTTCTTTTTCTTTTTCTTGACAACTAAACAACCATACAAAAAAGGATTTTTAAAAATTTACAATTTTTTTCTTTCCTTGTATATATATATATATTCTATTCAATTTAAGGCAATCAGACAAGGCCTTGGATTAATTCATCGGTCCATGGTTGTTGAAGGTAGGTGCGGGTCAACTAACAAGCAAACCGCGTTTAAGGCATCTACAGGAACCATCTTCCAATCTTTCCCTCGCCGTCCATTCCGACCAGTTGGTTCATGCGACTCCTCAAAATTTAGATTAGAAATTGCGTCGTTGCAGGGTCTCAGCGTTCGTATTATTTTATCTCTCTCTCTCTCTTATCTTTTTGGGTTCCACTTCGCAGCCCAAACACGACTTTGTTTCTTTTTTCATTCCCAAAAAACTCATGAAGAACATGTCGTATTTAGTCAATTTCATATTGGATTTCTTACATTTTTTACAATGGTGGGTCAATCCATCGTCACCGTTAAAACCCATGAAGAGCCATCGATTCAAGTGGGACCTGCAAATAATTTGGTGAAGAACATGGCGTGTTTAAGCACTGGATCGTCTCCTACCGACCAATGGCATCGAAGCCCGTACCAGAATACCCTCTATTAATTTGGTAAGAGTCTTCTGAACCCTTCTATTAAATTCATTTTCTCTCTCTTCTCGTGAACCCTCTCAGAGCAACAATGGCGAAATCATCCGGAGCACAAGAAACGACCCTCTTTTCTCCATACAAGATGGGGAGATTCAACCTCTCCCACAGGTCAGTTCCTCTGTTTTTGCTCTGCAAATCTTGTTTTGCAAGCTTTCTTTCACTTTTTCTTAAATGTTAGATCGAACGAAAGGTGGGTTTTGGGTCAAATCGTTTCAGAATTCACAGGATCAGCTGGAATCGCTGCCTCGATTTTCCGTCCATTTTTCTGACTGAAAAAAATTAGCCATGTTTTTTTAAGAACCGGCCTTCCCCGGAAAAAAAAAAAAAATTGACAAATAATGTGGTTGTGAAATTTGTGGAAGAAAGTATGATTTTGTTTAGAGAATTTGGGTTTGCGGTTCTGATTTATGAAGGTTTTTGTTGGTGGGCAGGATAGTTCTTGCACCCATGACCAGATGCAGAGCTTTGACTGGGATTCCACTGCAAGCCCACGTTGAATATTACACGCAGAGAGCCACTCAAGGTGGATTCCTCATCACCGAGGGCACTCTCATCTCTCCTACCGCCGCCGGGTAATTTCATAATTTTATGTTCTAGAGCTTACAAAAGCAATTCTGAACTTTTTCCACTTGATCCTCTCTGTTCATCTAACACTAGAAGCTAAATAATATGAAAATGGAAAGATTAATACTTTTTATTTAAAAAAATTCGCAGCTTCAAAGCTTCTCTTGAACAATCGCTGAACTTTTAAGAACCCACTTTCTTTCCTGATTAAAATTCAAGCCCAGAAAGCCAAACTTTGTGAACTTGAACAAAACAATAATAGTGGGTTTTTCTTATTTATTTGTTAATGTTCTGGGTTTGTGTTTTTCTGGTGTTTCTGAGATGGGTGAGTTGGGAGGATTTATGAAGAAGGACGTTTTTTAACTGAATACTCAATAAAAGGAGAAAACAGATTCACCCCTTCCGGCGGTTTTCTGATCATCGGAAATGTTTGGTTTTTACGCCGGCTGTAATTTTGTTCTTAAAAAAAGAAGATTTTTCCTGCTTTGTTCTTGTCTGCCCATAGCATTGTAACTCTGTTCCGGCCACCGGCGGCCGGCGCGGTCTCTCGTGACACTGGACCCGAAAGTTTGATAGGAATAATAATGGGATTGTGGGGCCTGTGACCTTTTTGTGGAGTGACTTCAATCAATGGGGGTGGGTCTCACATGAGACCGGTCCATGGGTTGGTTCCCAAAGGCCTCTTTGGATAGAGTTGGTGGAGTGTTAGTGTCGGTACCAATACTTATTTTGTCTATTTACTATAATACCCTTGTTTGACCACGTGTATTTACTGAGACATTTTTTGTTAGACATTTTGTCGTAAACGGATTGGGCAGACAACACAACTTAGTTGTCACGTCTTTATTGGTACAGACATGATATCTTGAGGCCGGATTTAGTTAGTGAGAGAGTGGTTAAAGTTGGAATGACATCAAGGCTGAAACATCAGTGCAGAAAAAGTGAAATACACTTTTTGGGGGATGCATTTCACTTTTTGGCCCTTATGTCATTCCAACTTTAGCCACTCTCTAAGTTGTCTACCCAATCCATTTACTCATATTTCTCCATTCAGACCGGAAATGGGGATGAAATCGTATGCGCCACGCCCTCTGATGGGACACTCAGGGGCGGAATCAATTCACTTTTTGGAGGTTTTTGATTCTCCCTCCTGAGTGTCCCATAGGGGGGGTGTCCCAGTTGATATCAGACCCCGGAAATGGAGATGATTATGACTGCCTAGCTTATGATTAGGGACTCGTCTCAGGCCTTTTGACAGATTCCATCCAAAGCGGTTTTCCTTTCGCTCAGAAGTTTGAGGCGACCCCGAAGCATAAGGGTGTTGGGTGACATGTAGTGAAAAAGTGAATCACTGCATCTTGTGAACCAACACTGGGTTACTTTTACTGTTTTCACCATGTGTCACCCAATGCCATGATACTTCAAAGTTGACACTAGTTTTTGCAATGTAGGAGTTTCGTTTTGGATTCATAGACGCGAATGATAGACAACAGCTACCCTTCCCCCTCTTCCCAGCTTATAATTTTATTGTACTCTTTTTAATCATCTTTTTTTGAAATATTTAATAATTATAATATAATAAACCTAGCAAATGTTCTATGATAAAAATGCCTCTGTAGTGTATCTCTTATAATAAATTATTTATATTATATTATATACGTATGAAAGACATAACAAACACAACTTCTAGTAAGTTGAGCTTAATACAACTTTTTATTTTGGGAGGAAGGGGGGGTAAAAACCTTAGTACAACTTGGCTCAGGCTTATTTTGTTAAACAAGCTCAATCAGGACGTTTGGGTTCTACAAGTTTCAACAAACCTCATAGATTGGCCCTTGTAGGGGTGGCATTGTGGCAATGTTCCACATGACCCAGGAACCCAATGCGAACCCAAAAATGAAATAACTGGGTTAGGGTTGACTGTAAACGTGTTTTGGGTCAAAGCAGAGTGGATTGACCTGCTTTGACATGATTAATAAATGGATCAGGTTCGGGTTGAGCCATATGGTTGTATACCCTTAACTTGACACGACACAAATATGATTCGCCAACATGAATTACCACAGAACCTGTGACCCTGACATGAACCCCAACACGAAAAAATTGGGTTAGGCTTGACTGTAAACATGTTTCAGGTCAAAACAGGTGGACCTGCTTTGACAAGATTAATAAATTGGTCAGGTTAGGATTGAGCCATATAGTTGTATACCCTTATCTCAACACGACACAAACACGACCTGTCAACACGAGTCGCCACCCCCAAGGGCCTCTCAACCCCAACAAGTGAGGAGGGCCATGCCCACCTCACTATCATGGCCTATGTCTGGTCAGTAAACAGAAAGTGTTAGTGGTGAATGATGCTAGGAGTGTACTAGTTACTAATGCAGTGGATGGGTGGAGCCAGGTTTCCGCATTGCCCTGGGATCTACACCAATGAGCAGATCGAAGCGTGGAAGAAGGTAGTGGACGCGGTTCACGCCAAAGGCAGTGTCATTTTCTGCCAATTGTGGCACGTAGGCCGAGCATCTAATCAAGGTACTGCTGGGGTTAAACAAATAATGGCACTATTTTTTAGGGTGGTGGCTTAATGACTTTTTTAAAGCACTAATTATTTTTGGGTGGATTTCTGTGTTTAGTCTATCAACCGGGTGGGACAGCTTCTCCTATTTCGTCCACAAGCAAACCCATTGGAGGGAGGTGGAGGATTCTGATGCCGGATGGAAGCTATGGAAGCTATGCAAGGCCTCGGCCACTTCCCATCTGGGAGATACCACAAGTGGTTCAGCATTATCGCCAGGCGGCCTTAAATGCCATTCAAGCCGGTCAGTAATGCATAAAAACAAAAGCATACATTAAAAAAGAGGAAAAAGACACCAATCAATTACATTGAAGAATAATTGACCCAAAAAATAAAAAAATACACTGAAGAATATTCTTCTTTCTTATCTACCATGCCTTAAAGTTGCATATTTTAAACAAATAACAATATATTATATTTAGAGAAGTGTGAAGTTTATTTTGAGATCTTCTTCTATCCACAAATAATCTCTTGGCTTCCACATTTAAAAAAAAAAAAAGAGAGGTGAAAATCACTACTTTTTTTTAGATATGTGTATGCCTCCTAAACCCACAAGATTATTTGTGAGCAAGAGGCGATCCTTTTGAGTGTTGGATTGATGCAGCCTGGATCCTCTCCACACTCGTGATGCTATGCTGCAGTGCAGCACATACTCCAAAAATCAAATGTAGGTAGGTATTTTCACATTTTTGGAGTATGTGTCACACTACAGGTATCATCACGAGTCCGAATATGCTGAAAAACCAATCCCATCACGACACATAATAGTTTGGATAATTGAGAATATTTATCCTAAGATTTATGTGTCATGTTTGTTGGATTGGTTTTTCAGCATTTTTGCTGAAAACCCAATTTTAGCATATCCCGACTCATCCCAATTTTAACATATCCTGACTCATCCTTAGTGGGGTTGATATGGGTCTTTTTCCATCATGCCTTTTAGATATTCCATAAGATAGCTTCGCAATTATTTTTTTCTTGGTAATGTTGCATGTTTTCTTTTTATATGTTCACGTGGATGTCCCGGTTTCTACACATACTCCACAGCTACCCATAAAGCCTTAACGCATTGTGATTGTCTACAGTGCAACACGTAGACAAAAATATCAAATTGGGGCAGGCATTTTAATTTGTTTGTTTACGTGTCACACTATAGATAATCACAGCACATTAAGGGTACATTATCAGATGTAGAGGGTCTTAAGTGCCCTGTTTTAAATGTGTTCACCGGTTTTATGACTGGCCAAACTCATGTCAGCTTCTAATTTGGCATAGTTAGGCTTTAACTAGCTCTCTCCATTTTAGTGCTAATACAATCCAAATTACATTGCCCAATGCGAATTCTCACGGGTTCATTTGCTAGGTTTTCTTGATAAATAAATCACAAACTAGTGTGTTTGGGTTTAGTTAAGCATGAGCATGAGTCTAATACATTAATTCTGCAGGTTTTGATGGAATTGAGATCCATGGAGCCCATGGATACCTCATAGACCAATTCCTTAAGGATGGGATCAATGATCGAACCGACGAGTATGGTGGATCTACCGCAAACCGGTCCAAGTTCTTAATGCAGATAGTCCAAGCGGTGGCAACCGCCATCGGTGCAGACCGACTTGGGGTCAGGATCTCGCCCGCAATTGATCACCTAGAGGCAACAGACTCAAATCCGCTAAAGCTAGGCCTTGCTGTGATAGAAAAGCTTAACAAGCTTCAGCAAGAACTGGGCAAGAAGCTGGCTTATCTCCATGTGACTCAACCTAGATACACAGCTTATGGGCAGACAGAATCGGGTCAACATGGGAGTGAAGAAGAGGAAGCTCGGATGATGAGGACATGGAGGCAAGCCTATGAGGGCACCTTCATCTGTAGTGGTGGGTACACCAGGGAGCTGGGAATGGAAGCTGTGGGTCAAGGGGATGCTGATCTGGTGTCCTATGGTCGCCTCTTCATCTCCAACCCTGATCTTGTGGCTAGATATAAGGTGAATGGGCCCTTGAATAGGTATGTTAGGGCTACGTTTTATACCCAAGATCCTGTTGTTGGGTTCACGGACTACCCATTTCTTGACCATGGACGATTGTCACGTCTATGATTTGGATATTATTGAGAAGATGACTTAGTAGTGTAACGTATGGAACCTACAAATGCAATTTTATTTTGGAACCCTAGCACTTGGTCTTCTTTTTTAACTTTGTAATGGGAAGGAGATTATCAGAATTGACTCCTGATACCAGGTGCAATAAAGATTGAATCTGGTTTGATCCTGTTTATGCAATGAGAAAGACAACCCTTGAGTTGGGGTGCAAATATTTGATAATTATCCGTTTTCATTCATATTCATATTCGCTTAAAGCAAATATGAACCCATGTGTATCCAATTTGATTAAATATTCGTTCGTTTAAAAAAATATCTGATTATAAACAAAACAAGCTGAATGCAAATCTTTATAAATCTGATCCATATATATATATATATAAATGATTGGTTTTAAAGTAGTAGTCACATTGTAATACTGTGGATTATGTTACATTATAGTAGAGTATATAAATACTTTTAACATTAACCCTAACCCTTTGCCTAACTTAATAGATACGAATATAAACCCATGTGTATCTGGTTTGATTAAATATTCGTTCATTTAAAAAAAATCCAGTTATAATTTAATCGAATACGGATATGCTAATATCCCATTCATATTCAGTTTATTTACACCCATACCCATGGTTATTAAAAACACCACATGTTGACTCATGGCTATCTAAAGTTGGGAGTCTTAGCTGGACCTTCATCGGACCTTGCTTGGACACACATGGTAAATAGTAGGCCCAAAGTTGGGTCTGGATGAGCTTAAATGTTCAGCCGGAGATGACAAAATTGGTGCTTGGAATTGGGCTTGACTCAAATGAAGTATGAAAACATAAAAACTATGTAAAGCAGACCCAACCTCACTTGTCATTTGGGCGTAAATGGGAACCCGAATGCGGGACAAAATTTGCCCCACGTCAGACTTGTTTTAGGCTCATTCTTCATGCCAGATGAATTAGCCTGGCCCATTGACAGTGCTGTCCATAATTTATGTGCATGCAAAGTAGAAAATGGTGAATTAGTAGGGTTAAATCAGGGGTTAATTGAAGGGAAATTAGGAATTGGATTCAACATTGGGGCCTTCATGTGAAAGAATGTATCAATTTCACACCTATTCACAATCACCTTGTATTGGCATTGTTCTAACTGAAGATTTGGATTGTAGGGATTTGACAAGATGATGGAGTAACAATACTCGAGTCATGGATCACATTTTCCTTAAGACAATATTCACCTTCTACTCCGTTCTTAAAAGAAACAAAGACAACAACGAGTTAGTAAACTTGTTTCTAGGATAAAATGGGTCCAGCCGCAGCTGTATTGTTAATCGGCGGTTTGCAGCATTGTAAAATCAACCCTTAACAGTAATGGATTATCTTCCAAAATGTATACAGAGAAAAATCAATGAGTTTTCTAAAAAAAATAGAGGTTTTAGAAAGAGACGAGAGAGTTAGAGAAATTTGAAGTGAAGTTTACATTGGGGATTGTTTTTCTTTTATAAAAATTGTATGGACGCATTAAGATGTCTGTAGACATTCTAGGCACCCTTTCATGTTGAATAGTCATGAATGAAAGTCTATAAATGCCTTAGACATGCCTCTACAATTTTCCACCAATGAAAACACAAAAAATTGCAACATTTTTATTGTAGATTTTTGCCCATAGAGCATCCCGATCAATAGCACATGTGCCGATCGATCAAACCTTGGCCTTTTGATCAATCGACATATGCCCTCTCAATCAATCAGGCATGTCCCCGATCAGTCCCTTAAACTTTAAAAATTCCAACAATCAATCACCATTTTGAAAGTTTAAAAATTGGTATGACAAAAGAACTTGTATACAACTTTGGGTAGGCGACAAACTGTACATAGATGAAGGTGTACACAGACTTGAACCTTCACTTAGTCCAAATACATCAAAATTTGTTGAGGTAACGATAGTTTTGAATTAAGGACCCCATTTCGACTAAACCGGATATATCGAAGACACAATTACCTTATTAGTAGAATGAGAAGACCCATTAAAAGTACTTAAACTCACCATCTTTTATCCATGTAAACATGCATTAACTGTTGATAGATTAGAGATATTATTATTTCTCTATTTTAATGCATACATTTGAATTCTATAACTTATTTTTCCTATTAAACCTTATTACAGGTTAGGTTCCCACCATAGTCAACTTAATTTATGGGCTTTAATCTCATCCCTCTGGACAACTTCCAAATTATATTCCTTGCAAGGCCCTTGGTAAAAAGGTCAGCTAGATTCCCTTTCGATCTAACAAATTGCAATGTGATTATTCAATCTTTAAGAAGTTGCCTCATATATGAGTGTCTTATACTAATATGTGTAAACTTTCCATTATACGTACCACTGTACGCTCTTAGCAACGTAACTTCACTATCGTAATGGTTTAGGCCATAATGGTATTTCATAAAGTAAGTTCTTTATTCATTCTGCCTCTTTCCCTATAACTGCTAATGCAATAAACTCTGCTTCCATAATATAATGAGCTATGCATGTTTGTTTCTTCGATCCCTAAGATACCGCGGTGCCTCATATAGTGAATACCCACTAGTTGAATCATTTGAACTAGATATCCAACTAACATATGTGTATCCTTATAATACATCATGTTGTTTTTTATAACATAACCTATAATTTATTATTTTCTTTGGATATCTAAACACCCTATCTACAACTTTCTATCGCTAGTATCCAGGGTTACAAGTGTATCTACTTAGCATACCAACAACATAAGTTTTATCTGGTCTTATACAATGTATAACATACATAAAGCTACCAATTGCATTAGTATATTTTAATTAATCTATGTATCTTCTATTATCCTTTGTTAGCTTTACACATGGATCAAATGAAATAAACACAGGTCTATAATCAAAATGATCAAACTTTCTAAGAATAAATTCAATGTAATGAGATTGTGTAAGTACTTTATCATTACTATTCTTTATTAGTTTGATACCCAAAATAATATTTACATTACCCATATCCTTTATAACAAAAAACATGATGATAAATATCTTTTAGTATCTTAGACTATATTTAGATCAGTTCCAAACATTAACATATCATCAACCTATAAACTAATAATCACAGTTTTATTATCAGTAAATTTTGAGTAAACACTTTTATCAACTTCATTTACTCTAAATCTATAGGAATATATTACTTTATCAAAATTTTCATGTCACTATTTTAGAGCTTGTGTTTAAGCCATAAAGTGACTTAATCAATTTACATATTTTATGTTATTGGTTTGTCATAACAAAACCTTTGGATTGTTCCATGTAAATTTCTTCATTTAAGTCACCATTCAAAAATGCAGTTTTAACATCAATTTGATATACAACTAAATCATAAATAGTAACTAATGTAACTAAAATTCTAACAGTTGTTAGTTACGGGAGAATATGTATCAAAATAATCAACTCATTCCTTTCATTTAAAACCATTGGCTATTAACCTAACCTTCAATTTTTCAATTGATCCGTCTGCTCTTAATTTCCTTTTAAATATTTATTTACAACTTACCAGCTAACATCCTAGAAGTAGATCTAATAATTTTCATGTTTGATTAGACATGTTGGAATCCATATCTAATAATTTTCATGTTTAATTAGACATGTTGGAATCCATCTCATCATTAATTGTTTATTTTCAAAATGAAGCATCTATAGAACTTATGATTTTTTTTTAAGTTTTAAGATCTTTATCTATATCTAATAACATTATTGAATTTGTGATTTCATTTTTATCACTTTCTACCAAATATAGATAAAAGTCTTTTTCTAGATTATAAAAGATTTCTATTTTTCTTTTGTTTCTTCTAGGTTCTACTTTTTCTATCTCTACTTTTTTTTTAAAGATCTTTTGATGTATTAAACACATGTTTTCTTGTAAGAAAATGTATTTTCAAAGAATACTACATCTCTTGATTCTATGATAGAATATTTAGCTATTATATCTTTATCTTGTATAGATAAGAAACGATATGTCTTACTATTTTCAACATATCCTATGAATACACTTTCAATGATTTTATCTCTTAACTTTTATATTTTAGGATTTAATAATCTCACTAATGCTCTACACACTTTAAGATAATCTAAATTTGGTTTATATTTATTTCAATGTTCATAGGGTGTAATTTTAGTATCTTTATTCAAAATAAAATAAGATGTTAGTAAAGCTTTTTCTCAATAGCTATTTGGTAATCTCAAATTTATTATCATTGCATTTACCATTTCTACTAATGTTTGATTTTTCTTTTCCGCTATCTCATTTTGTTGAGGTGTATATAGAATTGTAATTTGATGAATTATATCTTATTTTTCACAATAATTTACAAATTCATTTAAGGTATTCACCACCTCTATCCAATCTAAGTATTTAAATTCTTGTTTCTAGTTGGTTTTCAACTTTAGTTTTATAAATTTCAAATTTACTCAATGTCTCATTTTTTGTTTTTATTAAATAAACATAAGTATATCTAGATAAATCATCTATAAAAGTAATAAAATACATTTTACCTCCTCCAGTAATTAAATCATTTAATTCACATATATCGGAATATACTATTCCTAACAATTCTGTATTTCTTTCTACTTTGTGAAATAGTTTTCTAGTAATCTTTGATTTTATGCATATATCACAATTTTTTGATTTCTCATTTTGATATTTAGGAAGTAAACCTACTTTTATCGTGTTTTCTATGGACTTAAAATTAACATGTCCTAATTTAGCATACCACAAATTAACAAAATCAATAATATAAACTGAAAAATCATTTTCATTAATAATATGAAACTTGAATATTCCACTTGAAGCATATCTCATGCCTGCATACATCTAATTATTCAATAAAGTAAACTTATCCGATTTGAAGATTATTTTAAAATCAAGTTTGACAAGCAAACTGGTCAAAACTAAATTTCTTTAAATCTTAGGTACATAAAAGACATTGTTTAAGGTGAGATTTTTTTCCCGATGTTAGACTAAGGTCTATCTATCTCTATCCTAACACTTTAGCAATTGATCAATTTTCCATATAGAGAATGTTTTCATCACTATCACCTTGAAAAGACTTCGACATGTTCTTATCAAATGCAACATGTCTTATTGCTTCATAATCGAGCTACCATTCACCACCATGTCCAACCATGTTTACTTTTGAGATGACTGTGGCTAGGATTTCTTCAACGATATCAACTTGAGACATACTTTTCTTGCTCCAGAATCGAGCTACCATTCACTATTTTCCTTTTTCTTTCAAGTACAATTTACAATTCTTGTTGAAGTGTCCAACCTTGTTACAATAAAAGCAAGACATTTTGTTGTCTTCTTAAATTTTGGCTTGTTGTGGACTTTATTATTGAATGTAGATTGTTGTGACATTTCTTCTATCACATTTGCCTTTGCCAGAAACTTTGGTTGATCTTCCTTCTTTTCTCATAATCGAATTTGTTCTTCTATTTAAAGATCTAATACAAACTCTTCTAGAGACATCTCATTCTTCTCATATTTGAGATTCTTCTTGTGATCCCGCCACGATTGAGAAAGTTTGTCAATGATTAAAGCGACTATAATCGATTCATCAATTTTACTTCTTTCATTTTCAAGTTGTCCCGCTATGTGTTCTAATTCATGAAATTTATCCAAAACGAACTTATTGTCAGTCATAGTAAATTCTAGAAATTGACTTATCAGGAATTTCTTTCTTCCGACATCTTGAAACTTGTATTTAACTTGCAATCCCTCTCATATATCTTTAGCGTATTCGACTACTTCATAAACATTGAACAAGGCATCTGACAAAACATTAAGAATATGTCATTTGTAGAGATAGTTGTATAATTTCCACTTTCTTATTTGTCTAGTTTGTATAAGTGTTTCTCCCTCTTATTTCAGTGGCGTTGGTGTTATGAGCACATATATAATGCTCAACGAAGTGAGAAGAAAATGAAGCCTTTGCTACCAGTGTCTGAAGTTCAATCTATTAAACCTTTCCAGTTTTGTCATGTTGGACTTGAGAGCATTAACAGATGATTGAGCTATTGAAGACTGGGCCATTGTTACTAATCTTGTCAATCACAAATATTGCATTAAGAATGTTATAACTGAAGATTTGGATTGTAGGGATTTGACAATAATACATTGGGGTTAATATATAAGGTGTTTGCTTTAGTGTTATCTCTCTCTCTCTCTCTCTCTCTCTCTCTCTCTCTCACACACACACACACACACCTGATGAGACGTTTCTGTATATCCAAGATGGGTCTTAAATTTTCCAACACTAATGTGTGTGCTCAATTGTAAGGAAGATACATCTATTAATTGATGTTATCCATTCAATCAGTGGATTGCCTCTTTGAAAGTCATTAGTATTCAAGGATGACAGATTGCCCCACGAGGTCCACTCAAGCTTGTGTTGGTCCAACTTCTTTGACCAAGGGAAGTAGAATAATATATTAGATTCACACACATAAAGAATGCTACTGATAGGGCTCATTGTAATGAACAAAACACCAGGTGAATTTATAGGAACTCTCCTTGAAAAAAACAAAAAGCTAGTCATCTAGTGAGCGTGTCATTACAACTCAACTCAATTATGAGCATATAATTTCAATGGTGGGGATTGGGAGCAGGATCAAACCCAGCTGGTCCCAATTTGAAATTGGATCAAATTGGTTGATTCTCCCAATCTGGATCAATCAATCCGATGTGGATTGGTGGTGATAACAAATAATTAAATGGTTAGAGCAAGCCATCTAGATTGAGATTGGTTGATCCTTGATTTACTGGTTATGAGTCATATTGCTAGCATCTCTCTCTCTCTCTCTCTCTCTCTCTCTCTCTCTCTCTCTCTCTCTCTCTCTCATGGAAATACTTTATGTAGTTAAAAGCTTTGTGATTTTAATATTAAAATTGTTAATATTTTACTTTGACATAATGTGTTTATCTACGAAGTTTAACATTTGATATTGGCAGCCAAAGAAAGAAGAGTTGGTATTTCTTCTTCCTCTACATTTTTTTTTTTTTTTTTTTTTTATGAATAGAAAAGTTGATATTTTTCCGATAACTAACGAAAGATTTATTGCAAAAAAAAGGAGAATGACACAACATAATGATACAACAATATAGATAGACCGTCAATTTAAACGGGAGGACAAGAACTGATGTACATGGATGGCTGCCTAACACCCTTGTTTGCTAATTTATCAACTAATAAAAGAGTTGATGTTTCTAAGAAATTAACAATTTCTTTTAATTATGGCCCGATTTATTATTATATTAATTATATATTTGTAAGATGATACCAATATAATGAAAGATTAATATTAATTTTGTATAATAGTAATATATGAATTAAAAATATTGTGAGTATTTAATGTTAACAGAAAATAATTTTTAAGAATAAAGTTAGTTTAATAACTTATTAGAAATGAAAATTTATAGAAAAAATAATAAACAATTGGGTTATCCTTTTTGGTTAACTTTCTAAGTATATATTATTCTAATATTATACTTACAAAATATACACATATACAACATATCTATGGCACAATGTGTACTTGAGGCCAAAGAAAACCATAAAGTACATCAATGTGCATGCAGTAAATTAAACTATGTAGTTATACATTAATATGTTACAATCATATATAATGATATCAATATGGTTACCTATTTAAATATAATTGATACTTGTAATAATAATTTCTAATCAATATAAAATTGTATGGAAAAATCTTGGTTGTAAGCTTATCGGATCAGTAAACAAGTCCATTTCTCATGTATATGAGGTCAGGACCCACCACTGAATGGCTCTTGGTCAAGAGATTGCCTAGGCCAAAAAACAGTGTCATCAGGTGATCATGATTGTGTATTACCATACACTTGTACAGAGGGATTTAAAAATATATATATATAGCTCCAAAATAACAACAAACTGACTAGTTAAAGTCATTTGGTCATGCTGAATTTTTATTTAGGAAATCTCTTAGGTCATTAAGTGGAATCCATATAGTGGTGTTCCAATCCCATATACATGAGATGTGTTCCAATATGATGCATCTGACTGATGTAAAGGTCCTGTAGCCTGAGACCCAAAATGATCACATTTCTTAGTTGTAAAAATATTAAAGAGGTTGTGTACAATTAGAAAGCGCCCTTAATGGATGGTGGCCCTTCATCCTTTTACCCCACAACTGGTTATACCACTTCCTTGCCCAAACCATCCAATTTACAGAATACTTCTTGGATGCATAATCTAGTAAATGATCAAAAAGATAAAAGAGTTAACTAAAAGAAAATTTTAATATAAAATATCAGTCTAATTATATATTTAATTAATCAAATAACAAACCGCCATTTTATAGAATAACTGTAAACAAATACAGTAATAATTTTAATTAATAATGTATCAAATTATCAGCAAATAGATTACCATCACCACTATCACACCTTATTCATATTGTTACCATTAGTATTCAATTGATAAATATTCTACCACTACTAATACTAGTCAATTAATAAATATTCTCTATGGGATCAGGGAGAATAATATGGCTAGGGTATGACAAAAAGGTAAGAGATAAATGGTATAGTAAACATCTTGCTACATCGGATCCCAATGTCAGCTAACAAGGTAGAAGATCCCCTCCCAATGAATGTAGTTTCTAAGGTAGAGTTGTTTGTAGGATATTTTATTTTCATATACCTTTTTTTAATGGGAATTCCAATATAGAGTTGTCTCTTTCTGTTTTTTATACAGAAACAACCTTTCCAGAAATTGGGGTAAGGCTGCGTATATCTTGTCCTCCCAAGACCCCACGTTAGCAGGAGCCTCAGGCACTGGGTAGTTTCTTTTTGTTTTTCCTACTCATCCATGTGGCTAAGATTTTTCCTAACCCCAACTGTTGCACTCTCTCTTGCTATGTAATTAATAAAGATTTTACTATACCTATCCAGAAAAAAAAGTAAAGAGAATGAATGTTGGAGATTTTACTATGGAGAAAGGAGATCTCTGTATCATTACTCTATAATAATAGAGGAAGACTCAGGTCAACGTGTCCTAGCATCCGAATTTTGTCCTCAACCCTCCCTGGGAATGTTTAGAGTGGTTAAGATTGACCGTTTAATAAATCTTACTGTGAAATTCCCAAAATCCAAAACATAACTTGATATGATGACCTAAACATCCAATCTAGAGTCTTTTGTAGAACTTCCACTAATAAGAATAGAAAATTCAGATGATCCAGATCAACTAGTCTAATCAAACTTTCAACCTATGAAATCTAGTCTGAATGTGTCCCGGCTTCTGTGCACACAAAATTCGTGTATAATGTGTGTGCATGGGTCTAAGAACACTCACATCAACATTAAAAAGTGATTTACATTTTTTGAGGCACATGTTTATCACTTTTCAATGCTGATGTGAGTGTTCTCAGGCCCCTGCACATGCATTGTACATGGATTTAACGTGCATAGAATCCAAAGTGGTCTGAACATGAGCCATATGCAAAACACAATAAGGCTCAAATAGAAGTCAAAGTTGTGTCCAAACCCAAGTGTCCCATGGGTCAAATTAGTTGTACTGATGTACAACAACAACAACAAACAACCTTATCCCAATTATTTGGGGTCGGCTACACGAATCCTATTCTACCATTCCGCTCTGTTTAGGGTCATATCTGCCATTAAATTGCAAGCTTCCATGTCCCTCCTTACTATTTCAACCGAGGTCAATTATGGCCTTCTACTAGTCCTTCTAGCACCTTAAACTTGCATTGTCTCACTCCTCCTCACTGGTGCAGTCATTGGTATTTGTTACACATGCTTAAACCATCTCCATCGACTTTCGCTTATTTTATCACCTATTGGTGCTACACCTAAGCTCCCACGAATGGATTCATTCCTAATTTTATCATTTCTAGTCTTGCCACTCATCCATCTCAACATCCTCATTTCAGC
>JAOXJP010005398.1:0-18119 GCA_025762735.1 Platanus orientalis | reverse complement strand
ATATGTCGTGTCGGTCCTGGTAGATATGGACATATATCGGAAGATATTTAAGATATTTCGAGATATTTGATACCATGCCTGTGATTAACTTCAATAGGGTAGCACATGGTTTATATCTCATCATTCCTAAGTCCTTCAGTAAATCAAGAACTTATTTCCTTTGACATAAAAAGATTGTTTGTCGAGATCTAACCACTTCAATCCCCAGATAATACTTGAGGGAGCCCAAATCCTTAATTTCAAATTCCCTTGCCCGTAACCACAATATCATCAACATACACAATGAGAGTCGTCACTTTGCTACCTGCTCTTTTTACAAATGTGTGATCTACTTGACACTGTTTATATCCATTTGTAATCATTGTTGCTCGGAACATTTCAAACCATGCTCTAGGCAAAGTGCCCTTTTTAGCCTATACACTTTACCTTTTGCTCTTGGCATTTGAAATCCAGGTGGTGTATCCATGTATACCTCATCTTCCAGATCTCCACGTAAAAATACATTCTTCACATCAAATTGGAGTAGAGGTCATCCTTGATTTGCAACCAGAGATATTAGAACCCATATTGAATTCATCTTTTCCACAGGGAAAAAGGCTCTTGGTAGTCAATGCCAAAGGTTTGTGTATACCCTTTTGCAACTAGATGTACCTTGTACCTGTCAATTGTTCCATCAGGTTTATGCTTCACAGTAAACACCCTCTTACATCCAACTGTGATTTTTCTCTTTGAAAGAGTAACCAACTCCTATGTTTGATTTTTTTTTCTAGAGCTTTCATTTCCTCCTCCATAACGGTTCGCCACTGCGGTTGTGCTAAGGCTTCAAATAAACTGCGAAGAATGATGACTGAAGACAAGGAAACAACATAGTTTCAAAAAGAAATCGATAAAGCATGATAGGAAACAAAGTTAGATATGGGATGTTGAGTACATGTTCTAACATCTTTTTGTAGAGCAATAGGTATGTTAAAATCATCTACCTCAAAAGAGGAAGGCGTATTACCTGTTTCAAGAATTGAATCCAAAGAAAACTTTGAAATGAGAACACAAGGATTCTGGTCACCCACTTGCTCTTGCCCGTCTGAATCACCTTTCTTCTTTCTTCAAGTGTATACTTTAAGTTCAGCTTCCCCCTCTTAACCAACACCAGTATTATCAAAATAAAATGAAGGGACTGTGACTGGAAGTGGAATTGTAGAAAAAGAAGACAACTCTTCACCTGAAGGCTCCCCCTGAAGAGATGTCATACCCGAAGAAAAAACGGAAATAGATTCAAAGAATGTCACATCCCGATAAACAAATTTCCTTTAGGAAAATGGGTGAAAGCACTTATACCCTTTCTTATCAACACCATAACCCAGAAAAACACATGTGCTTTTGGATCGAGCTTGGTGCGATCAGATTTAGATGTGTATATAACAAATACACCCAAATGTTTTTGGGGAAAAAAGAACAAAGGAGTTCTAGGCGATAAAACTTCAATTGGAGATTTAAATAGAAAACGGGAAGGGCATCCTGTTCATGAGATAGGTGGTTGTTTGAATGGCATCGAACCAAAAGGTCTTAGGCACATTCCCTGTAAACATGAGTGTACGAGCGATCTCAAGTAATGTCTATTTTTATGCTCAGCCAACTCATTTTGTTCAGGAGTACCAGGACAAGTGGTCTAGTGGACAATTCTAGAAGCATTAAAGAATGATGATAGAAAATTGGAGAGATACTCTCCCCCATTGTCGGATCGTAGAATGCAAAGTTTGGTACCAAACTGTGTGTGGATCATGTTATTAAAGGATTTGAATGCATTACACACATCACTTTTTTTCTTTAATAAATAAACCCATATAACATGAGAATAATCATCTACAAAAGTAACAAAGTAACGGAACCCAAGCAAAAAAGTAACTGGGGAAGGCCCCCACACATCAGAATGAACAATAGCAAAGGAAGAGAAACTTCTATTATTACTTAATGGATAAACTGAACAACAGTGTTTTGCCAACTAAAAAAGTTCATATTGAAAATTATTTCAAGAAAATTGAAATTTAAGAAAGTTTCCCTAACAATGAAAAAGATGGGTGGCCAAGACGATGATGCCACTGGAACAACTCATCTGTAGATAGGAGAGATACCTGTCTTTATTGCTAAAGATGCGATGAGTGACTAAGATGATGAATCTAGGAGATAGAGACCATCATTCTTATGCCCCATACCAATAGTCGTCTTCGTATTCAAGTCCTGAAACACATAATGAGAAGGGAAGAAAATGACACTACAATTAAGACTCTTAGTAAGATGGCTACTGGATAACAAGTTTAATGTAAAATTAGGCACATGAAGAACAGAGGACAACAATAAAGAAGAAGTAGCAGGAATGTCACTATGTCCAGTAATAGAAGAATAGGTACCATCTGCAATACGGACTTTGTCTTTCCCAGAACTTACACGGTAAGATTTGAAGAGGGAAAACATAACAATCATGTGGTGGGATACCCCTAAATCAATGATCCATGAGTCATTTGAGGGGGAAACAGACACGGATAAGGCTGATGCAGATGTACCTAAAGTCGAAGCTACAAACGAAAAGGAGGGCAACAAAAGAAGTATCAAGTTGAGACACAAATCATCGGAAGGCCTCAATTTCCTCTTTAGATAGATGACCATCTGGTAGGGAAGCAAATGTGGAAACAGTTGGCTCTAAGGGCATGGAAGTTACCGAATGTGCACTGGGTCTATTACCTCCAAATCGACCACCTCTAGATGTGTGCAATCTACCTCGCTAGCACAAACATGGAGGAAGATCCTGTGAACATCCATGTAAATCCCAACACCGGTTCTTAGTATGTCTGGACCGACAACAATGCACCTACTTAAGGCAATCACGATCATCAGAGGTACTAAAATGTCCACCACAACCATGAGTAAAACCCCCACAACAACCATGACTAGAGGTTGATATAAAGGCTGATTTCTCAACTGTAGATGATAGGTTCATCATTCCTTGTCGATCATCTTCTTTGTGAATGTATGCATATACTTCATTTAAGGATGACAAATTCATATTAAGGATTTGGGCTCTAACTTGCTTATACTCAGAACTTAAACCAGCTAGAAACTTAAATACTTGGATCTCCTCAACATGTTGCTTATAGGTTGTGGCATCCTTTATAAAAATAGGGCGATATGTTGTATAATGACTTAACTCTTCCCACAATTTTTTTAAAGAGGCATAATAAATGGTCAGGGACTAATCTCCTTGTTTTAATTGGGAAATTTTCTATCGCAATTCATACAGTTTGGCGGCATGGCCAATCTTTGAATAAGTCTAAAAAATAAAGACTCCCAAATTTGATGAGCCATCTTTAACAAGAGGTAGTAATCACTGATTTCCAACTTCATTGAGCTCAACAACCATCCCTTAACCACAACATTTTCAATTTTCCACTTTCAGTACTTTGGATCATCCTTAGAAGGAACCTCTATTTCACCAGTTAAGTATTCTTCCTCGTCCTTGCCCTGAATGTAGATCAGTGCAGATTTTGACCAAGTAAGATAATTTGTGTCCTCAAACTTAACGGTGGTGATCTGTACTTACTAGGATTCCCCAAGAACAAAAGAACTCCCCAATGTATTTTGGCTCGACTCCCAGAGCTCTAACTTTTGGCTGACATGATGTACCCCAAAACAAACCACCACCAACACTACACAATCCCAATACGACCGTCACAGATGAAAAAACACACCACTGCAACCCTTAGAATACAGTGTCAGAGCCAAACACAGCCCAAAAACCTACAGACACCTCTAACATGTCCCAAACAAAGGGGCAAAAACTCACATGAAAGCCAAACATGTGTCAACGAATACGAAGATAGTCATCACAGAAAATATCATTATTTTTTTAGTTTTTGTAGTTTTTAAATATAAAAACAAAAAAACAAAAAATGGCCCAAAAACTCGTTTGGCGATAACCTGGGAACCCAAAAATCATTGCCGACACCTTAAAAGTTAACCAAATCGCATGGGATCAAATCCTACAACCCCCCTTATGCAAAAACGATCCACTCTATGCAAACAAGCCCAACAAAAAACCAATCGTGCAATCGGATCGAGCAATTTGACGTGTTTTGGGGTTTTTTCCCAACTCCAAGAAAACCTTTCGAAAACCTATCTTATCTTAATCAAAAAAATATGAAAAAATCACCACAAATCATCATAAATTAGGACGAATCAAAACCCTAAAATTTGGGGTTCTAACATAGTACTGACATGCTGACGTCAGCTTATGGTTGGTTAACATCAACGACTGTACCGGCTTAACAGAACCTCTGTGTTTTAGCGGCGATCAATCCTAGTGTTTTGCTCTAATACCAACTTGAAAATAATGGGAGAGATGAGTGAGAGAAAGAGGAAAGAATAAAAGAGAAAAGCCTTCTGGGAAAAATCGTGTGTTCGTTCTCTCACACGAAATATTTTATTATGTATTTTGTAGAGTGATGGTATACCATACATATACATGTATGTAATACCTTTGCCAATACTACCCTCCAGGTACTGTATCTCAACACCTACCTCCCCAGGCCCCTAACGTTCCAAGAAATGACATTCATCATCATTGTTCACCACTAGAATTTGATTCCCCTTTCTTCCCCTCCTTTCCCCCTCCCTAGAACGACCTTCATAGTTGATTCCAGACTCCAGATTCTTAAACTCTTGGGAATGGCTACCCCTTGAACGATGCTTTGGGTCTTCTTGGACTCCAACTCCTACGACATTCTATTTCCCAAAAGAATTCTTCTACATTGTCCTCCATCCCTTTGAAGGACACCTTAAGGTGCCTACTGGCCTTGGCAACTAGCTTGATTACCCAATCAGACAACAATTGGGGGGGGCATCAATATGGGTTCAACTTCTGAAACAACCTGTAGGTCATCTTCCATGTCCACAAGATAAACCTCCCCTTGCAAACCTTCCTTCGCCAGCTCCTCCCCACCAGTGTCATCAATCATGAAATCACCCCAACATCTAACTAGAGCTCTTGATTCTTGGCCATACTTTTCAATGGCCCCCTAATCCCCCTTGGGGTTCTCGTAGACGAGGTCAGTGCCATAGTCGGAGGCTCCCTGCTTCCCACAACTCTTGTCATTGCTAGTCGAACCAGAAGATGGCCTTGAGCATCCGGAGTCATAACCCGAACAAAGACATATCCTATCATCGAGCTCTTCATAGCTAGATTCCAACTAATCCACTTTCTCTTTCCCTTTACCTTCCATATGTTTCTCCTTTTGGTTTCTTCGGCCCTCTGCCCTATTTTCTCGAATCACAATTCCCCCTTGCTTCCTTCTTGGCATTGAGCCCCTCTAGATAGATGTCACTCCTTTCCTATTGCCAACGTTCGGAGATCCTTGGTCACCATAGTGTTGAGCTTTGTTCTTTCGTTTGTGTCTCCTCTTTGCCCTAACTAAAGATCACTCTTCCTTGAGATTGGTCCTATCCTGCTCATTAGAAATGGAGTGGGCCTCAAATGGGCAGGGCCTTAGCACACCCTTATAGATGGGCTTGGGTAAAGGCTTTGCTTTTGAAACAGTCCTCAATTTTGGCTTAGGAATCTTCATCAACAAATGGTCTCCAGCCCCAGAACCCTCACGAGGCCTATGACACTGGGGCCCACAACTGTTGGGGGTGTTAGGTTGGGACCAACAACCACCCTAACTCTGGAGATCCCTTGCCTTACTCCAGTCATAGCCCAACCACCCTTAAGCCCTTTTATTGGATCAATGTGCTCGAGACCCCGATCTCCTACCCTCTCGATCCCGCTCCCTTTCTTTAGCTTTTCTACACTTTCATATTGGCTTGAATCTCCTTTCCCCACCAATCCTCCCCTCCGTACAATTTGAACTTAAACCTGTCAACTCCCTACTGAAGTCCTTTCTCCTGCCTTCGGGCTATACAGCCATTACCAGTGAGTTGCTCCTACGATTTCGCCAAGACTTCCATTGGAATAAATTCTGAAGCAAGAACAAAAAACAGATTCTCTGCCTTCCAAAGGGTGATTCAAAATCTGAGTATGTTGTCCAACACCCACAATGCTAAAGTCTTCTCTAGCCTCCTCACTCGAAGCTTTGCCCACTCCATGGAACCAAGGTCCAGAGATTCGACTTCCAGCAAGACCCTTCACAGTTTGCCTATGGCTTGGAATGAGTTGAAAACCACAAATGGGTGGGGATTCCATAAGCCCATGTCCATAATCTTCATTCCCCTTTCCACCCCTTGGTACACCTTGCTGTAAGGTCTCATCCATCCAGTAGGATGCCGCCTCCGTTCCAAACCTTGTTCCCTTCATTCAAAACCTTGTTTGCCTCCTAGCTGAAAGGAAACACGAAGAGGATCAGCCCATTAGGGATCTTCCTACCTACAGCTCCCCCTAATTCTCCACACCATTTCGCCCCATTGTCGGAGAGCCTACAAGCTCAAGTTGTCACCGAGAACCCTACCGACAAGGCAGGATTTAAGCCTTTCCTATCTTGTCTTGGCTCAACCTCCTCCTTGGAGAAGTTCAGCATTACTAACCCCTCCCTAGATTCCACCTCCAATGGAGAAAACAAGGGCCCTTTGAGGTTCCTAAGAACTATATCTTTGTAAGACATCTTGTACACTAAGTCATCTGCCACCTTTCTATTCTTTCACGCTTTACCCCCTAGTGGAAATCTTAGATCAGTCTACTTGCTTTGATGTAGGCTCCTATAAGGGACGTATGATGGGAGAAGGCAAGAAACAAATTAAAGAAAGGCAAGGACAAATCTTGAATTCAAAAAGGGAAGAAACTTGAAGGGAAGCAATTAAAGAATTCAATAATGTAATTAATGATAATAAGAAAGCAATTCTTGAATTAAAGAAAAGAGAGGAAAGCATTAAATCAATAAAACACGAAAAAAGAGGGAAAATAAAAGTAATTTAAAAGGAATCAATAATTGAAATCTTTAATTAAAGAGTAAGAAAATTAATCAAATCAATTAAATAAATCAATATTTCAAGTAAAAGATTACAAGAAATCAATTCTTGAATTAAAGAAAAGGGATATGGGGTTTCTTGAATGGGGAGAAAGCTTAAACAAGTTAAGATTTAGGACAACATAGGATTGATGGTAAACTTGGGTCTGGATGATGAGAATATGGAAAGATTCAAAGGTAGGACTGCTATAAATTTTCCAGATTTCAAGAACCCAAGAATAGTGATTCTTTAGGTTTCTTGATAAAGAATCTTTACAATGATAGTAAAGAACAAATAACAACAGAAAAATTGAATGGAAAGAAAGTAGAAAGAAGAAGATTAGAAGAAAACTAAGAAGTAGAAGAAGAATAAAGAACGAAGGTAGAAACTCACCTCAAGTGAAGGATTTGGAAGAAGGCCACAAGCTCCAATCGTGAGCTCCCAAAGATACTTCTCTTTTATTCAAAACATCAATCCCTCTACAATCTAGCCAATCAATCCCTTTTAAAATCCCTCAATTCTAAAATTAAAAAACTACCAAACTACCCTTATACTTATGGCTGTATGGCCTGCCTTGTTTCTACACCAATAAAAATAAAAAATAAAAATAAAAAAACCAAATAAATTCGTAAAATCATACTTAATCCCCCCCAAGGTGGCCGAAGTCCCATCCGATGGCATCAATGAGCTTAACTGGACTCACCCTTTTTCTTGGGATCCTTACGAGTGGGAGATTCCCATTGTTGGAAGGTTGATGGAAAACCTCCGTCTAGTCTTTCTGGTTAGGGACGAATTGGATACCCATGTGTGGGCTGCTCCTATGTCTAACAGTATTTTTTCTTCCAAATCATTTTTCTCTATTTTGTTTAACGATCATCCCTTGCCTAATCCAGTCCCAATTTCTAATATGGGAATTCAGCAGCTCCCCCAAGAGTTAAGGCTTTCTCCTAGATTTCCTTTTTAGGAAGACAAAACACTATGGAGGTGTTTCAAAGAAGGCGGTCGTTCATGTGCACATCCCCATCAATTTGCCCCCTTTGCAGGATGGATGCTGAATCAGGGAACCACATTTTTATCCATTGTCCATTTGCTTCAAAAGTTTGGAACTTCTTCAAAAACTAGTTAAACCTTCACTTGGTTATGCCGGAGTCTATGGAAGGACTTTTTGGCCAGTGGCAGTGGGGTAGTGGAGGGAGAGGTGAAAAGGGAAATTTTTTTCTTAAACCTATTCTTTAGGGCATGTTGTGGGGATTATGGAAAAAGAGAAATGGGAGAGTTTTTAAGATAAAGCCAAAAGTGTGTGGATGGTTATTGACTCCATTGTATGCGAGACTAGTTTTTGGGTGCTTGTGAAGAAGGAATTTTCAAAGTACTCCTTAAATGATATGGTAAGGGATTGGGTGTTTTGTATTTCAATGTCCAATGGTGGAATTATCCATCCCTCCCTTGAGTGGTCTCCACCAGATTGTACGATTTATAAAGTTAATTTTGATGGAGCTTCTTTCAATAATCCGGGTCCGGCCGCTTTCGGTTGCGTTATGCGTGATTCCCATGACCTCATCATTTGGGTTAAAGGGGGTCCTATAGGGATTTCCCATGCTATTCATGCAGAGACCATGGGGTTATTGGAAGGTTGGAGCTTGCGAAAGGTAGAGGAGTTAGAGATTGCATTTTGGAGGGGGACTCTCTGTCGATCATCTCTTGTGGAAGGGGGGAAAGATGTGGTTCATGGAAGATGCATCATTTTATTGTTGAGATCAGGTCTCTCATCTTTGAGTTGGATGCCAAGCTGCATCATGTTCCTAGATGCCAAAACTCATTAGCCGATAAAATTGCAAAGTGGAGTGTCGGACAGCCCAATCTATTCGAAGGGGATCATATGTAGTTTCTTTCTTTCTTTGTTTTGTTGCTTTGTGTAGCTGATGGCTGTTTTGCTTGTATTTTTTCTCATCGAATATAATCTTTGTTATTCATAAAATAAATAAATAAAAGTCCATTCCTCTAAAATTAAATAAAAAAACACCTTAAAATATTAAAATAAAAACTAACATTGAAGTGGGCAGCAAGTCTTCTTCTTCAAATTCCCTTTGGGCTTCGCTTTGGGCCTCCAAAGGGGTTACCTCCTCTCCAACCAATGCAACACTGCCACATCATGCTTCCTCCTCCCTAGGACCACCCATGGAGGACCCCATTGGAACCTCAAACTATGGTTAAGCATCTCCATTATTCCGGGTGATGCAGGTTTTCCTTGCCGGAAACTTCGTCAATGATTAATTTTAATTATTTTTATTTAAACAGTAAAGAAATATTTAATTATTAACTTTATAAACATCTAAATAATTTTTTAGAACTAGTTATATAATTTTGGTTAAATCATTATTAGTAATTATTAATATCTTCTGGATTCTTTTGGGAAAAATAACTATTACAAATTAATTCCATTTATTTAATTTATAACATTAACAAGCAAAGTTAGGACCAAATTTCTGTGGAATTCGTGTTTTCTCTGGTACAAATGTAAACAAACTAGTAATTTAGAGTGAATAAAAAGAAAACATGAAAACACTAGAGGGTAGGCACAAATACATCAAATATAGGACTGCCTGTCCAAAAGACTTTTTTTTTTTTGAAGTTAGGAACAATTTCAGTCAGAGCAGTCCACTTCAACCAAAATGGACAAAAATGGCTGAAATTGGAAATGGAACATTTCCCACAAGAGGGGGAGGGTCAAGACCCTCTCTAGTCTACTATGGAACAAAATTTCGGTCTTTTCAGCCGAAACAAAACGAAATTTTACAACCATGGTTAACATTGTTCAATTGGTAGGATTTTTGAATTATGCCCCATCCAAGTGGCAGCCTAACATTAACATATGCCAGTAGCAGAGTCGTAGGAAGACGGGTGGGTGAGGTTCTCCCCAAAAGATTCAGCTTTCCTCTAGTTATGATCCATTGGACAGTAAGAGACTTCACAATAGCATGAAAGTCTTTAAGGCTTGGAATACCCCATGACACCTGTCACTATTCTAAATATATTCCCCTTTATAGTTTAGAACACAATTTCAGAAGTCACTGACCTTTGATGATATAAGTGGTGTCCTGCTAAGTTCAAAGCACTCTGGAGGCAAGTACCTGAGGAGAATAGAAAACATGATTTTTGAGCTGCCAGTTGGCCAAATACAAGAAAATAGTCATGAATCAAAGAAAAGAGATTAAAAGAAAATGTCAATGCAAATTCAGATAAAGGAGATGACGACTGCTACAAGATGAACCCATTCCTATTGTCAAAGCTCAAACACAGTACAAATGCCATCAATCTGGGTCACCAGCCAATCAGCTCCATAAAGGTGATTTTCCAGGTTAAAAATTGAAGTGAGCAGATGATCATGACAATGAATGGAATTTCTTCTGGAACTTTTGCCAAATTCTTCTTTGTTTTCTTAGACCATTCAACGCTGAATAAGGTAAATTGATTCTAATAAATTCCTATTTTGTTATAAACAAAGCAATTTTTTAACTTTCTTGACAAGAAACTTTCAACTAAACAAGCTTGTTACCAATGTCCTCAAAACTGATGGGGGAAAGCACCACTTACCAATATGTTCCAGCTCCCTGGGAAGTAAGTTCCATGCCCTGGGATCCAACATCATCATCCACTATCTTGCTTAGACCAAAATCAGTCACTTTTGCAACACCAACCTCATCAAAAAGAACATTCCCAGGCTTCAAATCATAATGGATAATCTTCTGTGGCCTCTTGTTCAAGTATACAAGCCCTTGAAATATCTGAACAATAATAATCCTAGCTTCCCTCTCCGGCAACATAGGTGTCGCTTTAAGTACCGCATCAAGATCCTTACCTGAGCAAAAAACAGGAGACGAATAAAGCAAAGACAAACCAGATTCTACAAATTTCATGATTCTTTAAAAACTAAAAATAAAAGTAGTGCAAGTGCTCAACACATAAATTGTTTTCCTCCGAGATCCTCTATAACTAAAACAAAATATATATCATGAAGTGAGTTACGTGATATAGAAGTATATACCACTACAATACTCCAAGATGGTGCAGAATGTGTTTTGGTCAATCTCAAAGATATCCCATAACCGCACAATGTGATGATGCACCAGGGTCTTATGAATGTTGTATTCCTGAATCGCATGTCGTATGTAACTTTGCTTCTTTTATACTCCACCAAGTCAAATTCCTGCTTGAAAGTTTCCACTTCAAATCACTGCAAAAGAGTTTATTCTCACAAATGTCTATATAGGCAACACAACAATCTAGAAAATTTTCAAAAAGAGGGATTGGTCTCATGTTTTAGCAAATACCTCCATTACAAGAAAATTCTTTAAAAGTTCTTAATAGTCTAGTAGACACTAAACAGATAAGGGAAACAGGGGTTATACCTTGTAAACCTCACTGAAGCCTCCCTTCCCAAGAAGGTTTCAGAGGGCATAATAGAACCTCAATTTGCATAACATAATAGAACTATTCATAATTAATAAGAAATACATAAAAGAGCATATGCGTACACTCCAACTTATTGACATATAGGAGCTAGGAAAAGAAAATGAAAAGTAGATGTTAGAAACAATCTTACACATTTTATACTTGCTAGACGAGATTTACAAATCTCATCCTGGATGAGATAATCTTCATCTGATATCCCTGCTTCTGCATCGCTGCCATCGCCCTTATCTTCAAGACGAAATAATATTAAAGCAATTAAGAGCCTTCCATTAGTGTGATGAATTTATTAAAACATAAAGCAGTAGTTAGATAATGTTTGGAGAGAACATGATACAATTCGTATAAGTAAAAATCATAGGTTCATGTCACAATATTAGAACCTAGGATTCAATTAATTAAGCATGATACTGGTCAAATTGGAATTCAAATTTTACTTCAAAAAACATGTAAAAAAAAAAAAGTCACCAGATTGTCTTTTCTTCAATGATTTCCGATGCCACTCAATAGCCTCTTTGTTTCCAATAAATGCCTCAGAGAAAAAAACCAAAAAAACAAAAATAAAAATCATTGATACTAAAGCCACATCCCATTTAAATCATTCAGGATAGAATTTCTTTATTTGCATATGGAATGTAATGAAAACTTCCATTATATTATAGAAACAAATATCCACAGAATGATTCAGAAAAAGAAAAAGACTTTAGATATCCTTGGATTAGAGAAAACAAGCACCAATAAGTTCTATTTCACACAAGGCAAGTCAAGTTTCTGAACTCAACACTCCTTGGAGCATCATAACTTGTTTTATTTTTTAATGAAAAAAAAAAAAAGTTGCAATTCTGAAGAACATAAGATCCAAGAAGTGATAAAGAAGCATCCCATATGAGGAAAGCCACATTTAGGTGGCTTCTAGTCCCAAGGAAACTCTTTTAAAAGTGCTAAAAAGAAAAAAAGAGGTACTCAATCATGGTTTAATGTTCTCTCCACACTGTCAATAAGGCTGCCAGTTATTAAAGGTACTGCCTTGTCATACTGCCTTCAGATTTATAATCGTTGAAACCTATCTTCATGAGGATTCACTCTCCTCATCTTGTACTAACACCCCAGAGATGTGGATCTGTTAATTTCCATGAAGACAAGCAGCGTCTACCGAAGAATTTACCATGGGAAGGAGGCACTATTAGTGTCCTGAAAATAGATTAATGTTGATGCATTTTTGTGTCAGGTAACGAACTTGATATCTACTACTAGATGCAATGCATTTGTATCAGGGAAGCTAACAAAATTTATAACTCTTGCATTGGGGTACAAGTAATTGATTGAACTGATGTCCAGATGGATATGTCATGAAATTTCTTACTCTTTGTAATGGCAAACCTAGTCACACTTTGTGTGATCTTGTCTTGGGCACATCGCCCTAATTAAGTTTACCTTAACAAAAGTCTCCAGTTTATATGCCAGCCAGCAACAAGGGCTGATTCCCTCAGAGCCTACATGTAGACACCAAGTCACCTAAGATAAGAGAAACCACATGCCATCACTTCATTATCATCATCTAAGCCTCGCCCCAAAACTCTTATTAGCTGATTGAATCCTGTTTTTCCATTCCATTATATCAGGGCTGCCATATATTACATTAATTTATACACCTATAAATCCTTTCTCAGAACCTCAATTTGCATTCTGGTTTTACGTTATGGGTTGAGTATATCTCTTATGCAATATTTTTACTTGAGCCGCAAACTTATGGTTACATGATCTCAAAGAGAAAGTTAAGAGGAATCACTCCTGATTCAAAGCTTAAGAAAAAATGGGGTAGATTGGGTATCTCACAAGCTCCTAAACTCAATAATTTGTGGTTCCACCTTGAATATTTCAGTCCAAGAGGGCACTTAAGCTGTGGTAATATAAGCACTGCATTACTGTTTGTTTACGCTGATGTTATTTAAACACAATGAATTTTGACAATTGTTGAATCTGGAGCAACATTTATTTGGTATCCTTTGAGTTATTCAACGCTTTCTCTAAAAAAATGCAATGCTGAAGTTTGAGGTATGATTACAAAGAAAACAAATTAACCTTAACACAGATGACAAGCCACAATCCACATACACAAGTTGACTCAATGTAATCCAAGTTCAAATCATATGGCATCATTATACGAGTTTAAATTGAATAAACAATAATGTAAAAAAATGAAACAAGAACTGAGTGGAGAAATATAATGATAGAGTAGAAAAGTGAAACTAAAAGCAAAACTGAAAACCAAATAACAGAAACACATATCAACACACCCCTAGAGTGGGAAAATATCAATAGCATGGGCCACACAACCTTCCAAAATAAATCAAGAGATTTTCAAAAGGAAAGGCGAATCTAGAATGTCAACAATAGCTACCTTATGGAGTTAAAAGAGAGTGGGTTGGTGAGTGAAAGCAGCAGAAGGGTAAGCGTCTTCGAAGAATTATTTATAGATTTAAGAAAATCATATCTTGGAACATTAGGTATGAGGAATAAGGATAAGCAATTGAATATATTCAAAGGCATTCAAAAATGCCAAGCCTGATATCCTCTATCTCTAGGAAACGAAAATTGTAGAGATGAATGAAAGTTTTGTGGGGGATGTGTGGGGTTAAAGAACCTCTGATTGGCTTTCTCTCCCTTCTTTGGGGGCTTCGGGTTGTATCCTTCTAATCTAGAACAGGGAGAGTGTGGAGGTCACTGAGCATATGATTGGAGCGTACTCTTTGTCCATCCACTGCAAGTCAGTGGTTGAGATGGTTGATTGGGGCTTCTCTGAGGTGTATGGTCCCCATTAGTTGGCAGCTGTGGACGATTTTTTTAGGGAATTAGATGATGTAAAGGCGAGATGGGATTGTCCGGATGACTTCAACCTTATCCGATTTGCTCATGAAAGGAAAAGGGGATGTTAGGTTGGATGTTAGAAGGGCCAAGTTTGGAGACTATCGATGGATGGTCTGCTCAAATGTGCTAAATTCACGTAGTCAAATTTTTAAGAAAGGCCTCCACGTAGTAGATTGGATTGTTTATTATTTTGTAATGATTGAGATGTGTTATTCCCCGAAAGATCTCAGGTTGCCCACCCTAGACCTACTTCAGATCATCGTCCAATTTTCTTGGAACCAAACTGTGTTGTAAGAGGCCCTTCTCCCTTTATTTGTAGAGCTGTGGTTTCAGTCTGAGGATTTCATGGACATAGTGAAGCAAGAATGGGTTGAGTTTGTAGGTATTTTACCCTTGAAGTGAAAGCCATTAAGAGCAGGCTCAAGGTGTGAAACAGGGATGTATGTGGGTCCTTTCAAAGCCAACAAAGATTATTGGCAGGCTAAGATTAAGTTGTTTGATGATTAGGGATGGGGGCTTCCTTTCCAGGAATGAAAGAATTACCAGAGTGATGCAGCGGAATAGCAAGGAGAAGAACACGAAGTTCTCCTTTATTGGGAAAAAACCCTAAACTTCACCAAGAGACTCGCTCTGAAACTTTTATTAATTGAGAAAACTAAATTGTCTTGAAGGCTACAATGCTTTAAATAGATAAAAGAAACTCAAATTTGCGTCAGGCACGGAATTAGGCTTATTTGGTAAGTTTTACCAAAAATAGAAAAATTGAGATACTAACAAATTTAAATACTACTATCACTAAGAAACATCTCAAAACAAACGGGATCTTATTCAAACTTCTAAATAGAAAGTTATAGTGAAAAGGAAAATTACTAAGAATAGCAAAAACGCTGATTTGAGGGCCTTAATGAAGGAATTTATGTGAAAAGTGGCGGTGCTCATGGCAAATCCATGAGTTTTGATCCTTGCGAAATTTCTCTTAAGCTCACCAAATTTCACGCAATTCCGTTCCTGGGGCTCATGATTTCTACTAGAGCTTTTTGCCTTTATTGTGTGAAAACTTCTGTCGGTCCCTCTGCTCAAGGAAAGCTTGTGCTACCTGTTCTACATCAGCATCCCATTGAAAATTTTGAATTAAAACAAAAATGTAATTAGTATAATAGAAAATTCTTAAGATCAGGTCACTAATCATTTGATATTCCCTTGGAAAGTTACAAGCGGGAAATAATCTTTTACTTTATCTTGATTGCTTCTAAACTTTAACTTTAATGGGTGGGCATCTTCAGAACTTCACATATATGAGATATCTTTTCAATTTTCTAAGCAACAAACAAGATAAAGGTCAGAAATTCATTTTACAAGTTGTTTTATAGAATTATGAATAAAATATCACCCTCTTATTTGTTATGTTTTAATCTTGAAATAAGAACCAACCATGTACTCCTAAGTTTTCCAATATGCAAATAAATAAATTTCCCCAACATTCAGTTGGATTCAAACTCTATAATATTGGATATGCTTTCTCAGATCCCAGAAACTCTCCAATCATTCAGGAGATACTCCTCAAGAGCAGGATCAATCAGAAACCTAAAGCTAATGCAAGCTCTGCAATCAGTGGCACAGATAACAACACACAATCATTCAATAGAGCACGCTCACTTCCCATACTAACACAAAAAGTACAGACAAAACAAAAGGAAAAGCTAAAATTATGTCAATCTTTGATTCCATTGTGAATTTTTTTTATCAAAAAAAAAAAAAAAATATATATATATATATATATATATTGGAATCTGTATGATCCAAGTGAATATAATATATATATTTTTTCTGGATCGGTATAATTCATATCTCTCTACAAGCACAGATTTGATTCACCTAGAAACATAAGTTGGGGGAATTTAACTTTCCAAAAAAGATTTGGTTTTTATAACACTTTATCAAATATTAAGTTTCAATGATGAACTAAATAACAAATAATATCAATTAAAATACCAACCCAAGGAAATTTTAAAAAAAGCAAAACCTGAGGATATCAAGAATCTTAACCTTGCCAGAACAGGGAACAAGCTTCCGGAGAGTAGCGAGATGAGCATTAATCCGCTCTCTCCGCCTTCTTTCTGCCTCGCTATGGCTCTTTAAAGCGGCCATGGCCTTTGCGTCAGATACTGTCTTCTGCCCCAATCTCACTGGAGCCTTCACCAGTTCTCCCCTCTCACCATCCAAAACCAACAAAGACGACGAAGACGACCCACCTCTACCCATCATCGTCCGAAACCCAATATTCTGTGACAACCCATCGAATAAACTCGGAAAACCAGACCCATAAACGCCTCCTGAATTCCAGGAAAGCGAACCCATCTTCACCTAAATTAGCTTCGACCAAAGAAACAGAGCCCAAGAAGCTGAAACGAGATTCCAAAACCAGGCGGACGATTCGTAGGAGCAGCCCAAAAGAGCAACCTTCGACGACGCAGCTTCTCTTCTTTTCCTCCACTCAATCGCTTTGTTATGCTTCTTCTCATACCTTCCATTACGCAAAAAGGAAAACAAGTAGACGTGAAAGCAAAATCAATAAGAAAACATCCACATTTTCTTCTTTATCATCTTGAATTCAACCATTTTTTGAGCTTGAACTACTAAAATACCAAAAACCCACTTGCAGAAAACTTGAATTTAGGAAACCCACAAAGATACCCAGATTCTGAATCAATGAATATTCGAAACCCTAGAATTTACAGAGGAACAGATGAAGAACTGTAGGAGATTTTGGACGCACAGAGCAGCAGCACTCAGTCTGAGTCAATACGCACCCACGAGAAAATCACAAAACGCATCTGAGAGACAGAGACATATATATATATGTCAATTAATATACTTTTGCTAACTTGCACCGCTGGCTTAAAGACCAAAGTACCCTTCCTTGTGAATCTACACTCTAGAGTAGTCTAGACTCTAGAGCTAGAATCAGAAGCGTTATTTGGAGAGCTCAAGTCATTATCTCCGGTCTAACCGGAGAGATATCACGCCAGGACAAATCCAAGACGCAGTAATAAGTTGCCTTGATGATGGGTATTTTGGTAATTGCATAGGATATTTATCTTTCTACATATTCACCATAACACCCTTCCCTTAAGCCGTTGTATGTTTAAAAGACAAATTTTGTTAGAGATGTGTCACATGTTGTGTGGTATTGGCATTCAATTTCTCCAGTCAAAGTTGTAACACTCATAATGTTCATTTACACCAAACCGGATAAATAGGGATTATTTTCTGTCCAGGATTTTGTGTACTACACAGAAAGGGTAGGTGTATAGGGTTAAAACAGTTTTCAAAGGAAAAAATAGGAACCCACAAAAATGTAAATCAGATTTCCTGTAACCCGTTTACTGTTGTCAGATTGAAACACCGGGGATGTCAAGTGACACGTGGGTAAAAAAGTGAAAACCACTCAGTAGTTATTCATTTTTTTGTGATTGTTCACTTTTTCGACCTACATTATCACCCGGCCTTAGTGTTTCAGTCTGACTACAGGAAATCCACTTTACCAAAAATGGGGTGTACAGGTTTAACCTATAAAACCGTAAAAATAATAATAGTGATAATAAATGGTTCAATTTAACATTTGTTCCATATTTAAAAGGTAAATAAATTGGATAAGACAACTTAGAAAGTGGTTAAAGTTGGAATGACATAAGGGCTGACACATCAGTGCCAAAAAGTGAAAAGCATCCACCAAAAGTGTATCACCTTTTCTGTGCTGATGTGTCAGCCCTGATGTCATTCCAACTTTAGCC
>JAOXJP010005387.1:0-18120 GCA_025762735.1 Platanus orientalis | reverse complement strand
TACTGTTGAGAAGCCAACTCTTGCACTCATATGCCCAGTGAGGCTAGTAGCTTTGAGAATTCAATTAGGGTTTTATAACCAACTATTAAGGGTGTGTTCGACTTTAACTTTGTAGAAATGATGCATGCTTGAGAGTTTTTTTTTTTTGGGGTGGGGGGGGGGGGTAATATTTGTCAAGGGTTTTACCTACTGTTGAGAAGCCAACTCTTGCACTCATATGCCCAGTGAGGCTAGTAGCTTTGAGAATTCAATTAGGGTTTTATATCCAACTATTAAGGGTGTATTCAACTAAATATGAGCATATTAAAGATTTTTCTACTACTCTCTTACATTCTGTTTGCCAAACAGGGAGAGAATATCATTATTGAATTAACTTCCTCAAGATAGAATATAGATTTAATAAATAACAGAATATCTTAATTTATTAACAGAAAATAAGAAAAAAGGCCCCTCCAGCTGGCTTGAGCACGGCTAAAGAGAGCAGTTCCACAAAAACTCCAACCAAAACTCCCAATAGGAAAAACTGCCCACGCTTAAATTGCAACTTGGTATAACTCCGTCCCCAACAAAGACACAATGCAACACACCAACAGCCCAGAGTGAAAAATCCTATGCAACATCACCTATTAACCACAACCCCTTCATTTACAGCCACCAGTAGCAGCCTTTATGATGCTCATATCCTTTCCCAACAACCTTTTCTCCTGGCCTCTTCCCTTGTAGACATACCTTGCTATGATGCTATCCCTTTCCTTGTTTTTGGTTAGTGAGGGCACTGCTCCACCCTCATCTTCAATTACAAGCTCCACCCTAGTTTCTTAAAAGGAAAATTTCCTTCCGTCAATGTCTTCATCCTATAGGCTTTTGAAATACTCATATGCAAGCTGCTGTCCCATAATGAACTGTAAACCCATAAACTTGTTTACCAAAGTAACATGATCAATCTGCTCCTTAGGTACCTTTCGGAGTGCTCCATCTTCTTAAACTTGTCCTCTCCTTTTTATTATCAGATGTCTCTGAAGGTTAACTGTAATTCAGGAGTTTTTATCATCATTTTCTTCTGATGTCTGATCAATAGTGACCTGCGCATCTACTACACTGGACATTTTACTGTTTTAACGATATACTTGGTCAAAAGATGATGCATGATCCTCTTCTACAAGAACGCCACTAGCCTTTAATGGGAGTCAGAGATTGAACCCCAAATCTCTGAGTAGAGGTGGGCCCAAGACCCCTCTCCTTGCAAAGGGCCAGCCTCCAAATTCCAAACTGGATGTCTTGGAGCTGGCATCTAATTTAATATGTCTCTTGCTGATGGGTTGATATAGGACCACATCTGGTTGAGGGACCAACGGAGTGTCAATAAAATCCCCAGCCATACCTGCAGTGGCCTACCAACAATGGGCTCCATCATGTGGAGCAACAAGAGCCCTAATCCCATTGATTATCCTGCAGGATCTCCAAGGTTGGACCCCCATTGAATGCAAGAGAGATAATAGCCAGTAGCAGAGTAGCATGCCTTCCTAGAAGGAATCCTCCAAATTTTACAAATATTCCAATTGTTGGTCATTGTCCTTCCAGTACTTATGTGAATCCTCCATAATTAGTCTACGATTTCTTGCTTCACCTTGTTTTGAAGTCTCCCCAAACCAAAATCTACCATTATGAAATCTAAAGGGTCTTCAATAATTCAGAAACTTTTGTAACCCCCTCCCTTTCCCCAAGTTTATAATCTTTAATGGCTCTTATATTCTTAAAGCGACCCAGTGTTACCAGTGAACTAACCAACTCTCCCAAAACCTTAAGGTGTTAGGAGATATATAAATTAATATATTTCAACACCCCTTCTCAGGAGGAACACTGTTTTCTCCTGGGAGCACCAGGGAATCAGGTGTGAATCCACAACGTGCACACATGTGGAGTACTACGTCCAGGAGAATACTCTTATTTCCACGGGATTCGAATTTTGAAGTCACGACTTGGCTTGGCTCTGATACCAAGTGGATTTCTGTTGCTGAAGTAGTGTAGAAGGTAGGGTTTGTAAGAGAAGGAAGAAGGAGAGAAGAAGTATTGGAGAAATCGTATGGTAGTGTATTGCTGTTAGGAGATACAGAAATTAATATACTTCAACACCCCTCCTCAGTAGGAACACTGTTCTCTCCTGTAACACTTGGGGAACCAGGTGCAAGTCCACAATGCGCACACATGCAGTACTATGTCCGGGAGAATTGTTTTACTTCCATAGGATTTGAACTCATGATCTGGCTTGGCTATGATACCATGTTAACAGTGAACTAAACTCTCCCAAAACCTTAAGGTGTTAGGAGATACCGATTTTAATATACTTCAACACAAAGACCCATGACCACAGTTTAGGTCCACCCTGGCAAGGTCACTCCCCTAGAAGCACATTATAAAAAATTGTTAAAATTCCCTTTTATTCTATTCATTGGGTAGGCCCATACGATAATTCCACATCTGGTTACATTTCCAGAGGGACCAATCCACATTTCGAGGCTCCACACTGCCCAAAAGATGAAATTATGATATCACGATGACCTATAGCCTATAGGCTGTTTGCATTTAAGAGCTGTTCAAATATGGAGCTTAGACCATGGAGCACCATTACATGTTGAGGACTTGGTTTGAAATTCAAAACGACTGTGGTTCAGATTGATTCTTAGCATCAACGTTACCGACATAGGCCGGGAACCAGTTGGCTCCCTGTACATCAACCTTGGAATTGATTGAGTGGTCTCCTTTTTTCTATGGCCACCTCTTCTCTGCTGGTATACATAGATAGACATTAGAGAATCCAAATTTATCCTTGACTATTTCTGTCTCCACTCAGCACTGAAAAGTGGAAACGATGGATCAGAGCTTTTCCATGGCCATGTCATGATAAGGTAATTCTTCTTAAGCCATTTGGTATACTCCTTATCATTCTTAGATGGTAGCTTAGATGTTAAGTATTCTGATTTTCCCTTGGCACCAATGAACAGCTTTATGGCTTGGGCCTAATGTAGAAAATTTCACCCATTTCACTTCATAGAAGTAATTTGCATGCCCACTACATTAGTGGACTGTTGTGTAAAAGACTTCACCACACTTAGAGTAGATATCTATAAAAGAACACGGTTATAATTAATAGGAAACATCATGAATAATATGTATAACACTTTGCTTAGATTAGCTTTAGGCATATAGAGAAGAATTGAAAGCTGTACATTTTGGGCAGTACACATGCTTACCAAGAGCCATTGTTGCTGTTTGTGGTGTGAAGAAATCAGCAAAACATGCAGTCACAATCAACCAATGGTCGCAAAATTTACGTCAAGAAGGATTTATATATAACATTAATCACATAACGTATGATACATCGACCAATGGTTGCAAAATTTAAGTCTAGAAGGATATATATATATATATATATATATATATATATATAATATTAATCACAGAATGTATAATACGTTAGTTACAATAGCCATTAAACCTTTAAACTTTAATAAAAAGGTCTACAATTGATGAGAGCCTATTATATCGTTCCATTCTCTCAAGATTCTCCCATACCCATTATTTTCACTGCCTTTACAGGTCAAAGCCCACAACATGATTTTGTCCTTGGCTTTCCTCAGCACCTCATGAGAAGGTACCAAGAGACCTTCAAAAGCTCTATTGTTTCACTCCAGCCAGAGAGACCAGAAAATCGCTGCAGGAACCAGCCTCCAAACTCTCCTCCCCCTAAGGGACAGTGCTCCAGTTTGCTAGCCATCTTTATGTAAAGAGTTGAAATCCATGGGAATGGTCCATGAAATCCCGAGCACTCTCAAGATCCTGTACCAGACCTCCTATGCGAACAGACAATGCAGTAAGAGATGGGAAACTGACTCATCATTCCTATAACCAAGAAGGAAATCTCTGTGATACACCAACCTTTCTTCAAGTTCTCCATAGTCGAGATCTTACCTAAGGCTGCGGTCTATAGAAAGAATTGCAGCTTAGAGTTGACTGGATGGTACCAAATCTCTTTCCATGGGATATACCTTTGGGCTGTTAGCTTGATGTACTCATAGCAAGATTTAGCTGAAAATATTCTGGGCTTGTTTGGCTCCCAATACCTACAAGAAGCTAGGCTCCCCAGTAGGTCTGAAATCAATGTGGCCTCCCAGTCAAATGCATCTCTCCTTAGGTGTGGCTGCCATACAATTCCTTCCGGAGTCCTGTGCATGTACTCCACTACCTTGGCCTTTGGTTTAGAAGCCATGAAAAAAATAGATGGGAACTCCTGCTTTAGCAAACGGTCCCCACACCACTTATCTTCTCACAAAAAGTGCTATCTCCTCAGCCTATTTGGTGCTTTGCCCCTTTGAATAGATGGAGATGCTGCATATTCCTTTCCAAAGCCCCACCCAAGGGCTCCCCTCACTTCTTTTAAATTCCCATTCATTCTGACAGCCATATTTATCCTTAATCACTTTCCTCGATAAGTTATCCCTTTTCAGTTGAATTCGTATGTCTGGGTCTTGATACCTGTAGACCAAAGAGGAGGAAGGAAAGAGAAAGAAGAAGAGAGAGAAAAGGTGAAAAGAATGAACATGCGTATAGGGAGAAATCATATAGAGAGACTGAGTTAGCACACATTAGAGTTCCCCAAAACTAATGCAGCACACACTAGATTGGGTTGTAAAATAGGAGTAACAGACGAATGAGTATAGGATAAATGACTGAAAACAGTAAAGTATGTTGGGGACTCAGGTGAGTAATTAGGTTCAGGTCAAAGAACCAAAGCAATGTGATAAACTGGTCTGATAAAATAATCCATAGGTTACTGGTTTGAATCACCAAACTTTGATTGTATTCAGCAGACTTTGAATTAGGGCTTGTGGGGTTATTAGATCTAAAACAGTGGTTGATAAAAGATTGGTTTCTGTAGTGGATGGTAGCATGTTTTAAGGTTTGTAACGGGAACAGAAAAAGCTGGAACAGGGGTATCCAAAGCTTTGAACAAAAGGGGAACTTGGTTCAGATACATGTATAACCTTAGTCCTGAAATACCATCAGTCCACACATGGGTATTGATTTAGGAGCAAATATCAGAAACTGGGGCCAGCAATTAGTGATGCCACATACCATCACCTCTCCTAGTAACTATTGCAGTTTGAGAGAGACTATAGGTAGACGATAAGTGATCATTATCAGTACTTACTGTGATGATTTATCTTCAGCAAAGAGGAATCCAGTAGCAATACACGTCTGAGTATCAGTTGCCACAGTGATTAATCCATTTAGAACTTATTCCAGAGCACAGGAAAATCAGAGACACCTAATGCTGGGTCTGCTGGAGGTCTGAAAATCAGGAGATCTCACTCTAGAGATCAACACTGGTGAGAAAATCTCACTTTAAAGCTGCCGGAAGTTTTAAGTATGAAGAGAAGGGATTTCGTGATAGAATTCACTGAAGAGAATTAGGATTGAAGGTTTACAGGTTTGGGATTTCAGCAATCAATAAAGAATGAGTTTTCTTGGAGAATCTTGGAATTCTTTAATGGGAAAACGATAACACAAGGAAGAAGAAGAATAGGGAGAAGATAGAAGAAGAAAATAGATGGAGAAGAGGATAGTACCTTGTGAGGTAATCACCTACCTTCACAGCCCTAGAAATCACCAACTAGGGTTCCAAGTTTGGCACCAATAACTTGAAGAAGAAACCTTCATCTTGTGGGAGAGAAAACTTTAATTTTATTCATCAACTTCATTACAAAATAAGGTGTGTTGGGGTCTATTTTATAACCCACGGTTTCTTTTCTCTCTCCTTACAATTTCAAACTCAACTTGAAAAATAAGACACTTTACTAAAGTAGAAACTTAATTAAAAGACTCTTTCCTAAAACTTTCAAAAACGACTTGCTAACAAGGAATTAAAACAACCCAAAACGTGTGGGGCTTCTGGACTGGTCGACCAGCCTTATATTTGAGTCTAATAGGTGCTGTCAACTATGCCCAAAAATAAAAATAAGAATTCCGCCTATGTCCCAACCTCTAATAATGCATAAGCTATCAAATAAAACAATAAAACCACTAATTAAAGGACTTAAACAGCAAAGAGTCTCCTCTCTTGATGTAGCATAGGTGTCCCTCCATGATCATCTCATGTGGACCCCACCAAGGCCTTTTGCGGGTCCCACTTGGCTCTAATGTCTACATAACAGAATAACCATTCTCCATATGTTGGTAGTATATATATGTAGGACAGAAAATAAGTCTACATACATGGACAGAAATGCTCTTATACACACGAATAACCATATACATCAACACTCCCCCTCAAGCTGGACAACAAATATTTCAGCGTTTCCAACTTGTAAACTAGAGAAGAAAACTGAGCACCATTGAGTCCTTTTATGAAGATGTCTGCTAGGTGATCCTTAGTTTGAATGAATGGAGTACATTTACGTATGGATTTAAGATGATCCTTGATAAGATGCTGATTCACTTTCACATGTTTAGTTCTGTCATGTTGAACATGACTCTGCAATTCTAATGGCAGGCTTGTTGTCACAATAGAGGCTCATAGGTCTTTGGACAGGAAGCCAAGTTCTGCAAATAACATCTTTAACCATAAGAGCTCATGTACCCCATGTACCCTTAACCTGAACTCTACCTCAAGACTTGATCTAGCAACCACATACTACTTTTTACTATGCCATAATAAGTTTACCTTCCTTAAATGTACAATAACTAGAAGTAGGTTGACGATCATATATGGTGCAAGCCCAGTCGACATCAGTATAGGCTTCCACCCTATGATGACCATACCGCTTATACAAGTAAATGAGATGCTCGACAAGACGTTGGTACTTCCCCTCATCAATTAACTGCTCACTATCATCCTCCTTGAGTTGATGTTGACTTAATTGATGTTGTGCAAGCGTAGGGATTACATCTAGTAATTCTAGCCTTCATTAGTAGGTCCAATACATACTTTTGTTGGGAAAGGAAAATCCCCGTTTTAGAGTTGATGACCTCAATCCCAAGAAAGTATTTGAGCAAATCATGATCTTTAATCTCAAATTCTTGCACTAAGCTACCTTGAGTCTTGTAACTTCCATTTCCTCGTTGCTTGTCACCACTATATCATCAACATATATGGTAAGTGCTGTCAACTTTTGACCTTATTGCTTCACAAATAATGTATTATTAGTTTGGCATTATTTATACACAGTCTTCACCATAGTTGCTTTAAACCTTTCAAATCATGCACGGGATGATTGTTTCAGCCCGTACAAGGCTTTCTTCAATTTACACACCTTCCCTTTGGCAATTGGTAACTAAATTCCTGGATGTGGTGTCATTTAGACTTTGTTTTCTGATCACCATAGAGAAGCATTCTTGACACTGAAATGAAATAATGGCCAGCCTTGGTAAACAGCTAGTGATATAAAAACTTTTATAGAGTCCATCTTTTCCAGTGGAGCAAATGTCTCATGATAATCAATACTGAAGGTTTGAGTGTACCCTTTTGCTACTCACCAAGTCTTGTAACGTTGACGCAGGACGATTAACCACTTGCTCTAGAAGCTCGAATTGATAGAGGGAGGCGAATCAATCCCTTTATCTTATAACCCAGGCTAGGCTAGGCCCTTGGTTGAACCCTCCTTCATGGGCCCCACCTCTCATGGGTCCTGCCTTACACAAGTCGTCTGTTTCTCATGGATCGCCACACCCCAAGTGTGCCCCCGATTCACACAGGCTGTCCCACTCAAGCCCGATGTGAAATTGCTCCTACATTAATCACCCTCAGTGAGAAGTTTTTAACACGAGACCTCATGCTTTGATTCCACTTTGACGCAGAACGACTAATCACTTGCTCTAAAAGCTCGAATTGATAAAGGGAGGCGAATCAATCGTTTTATCTTATAGCTCAGGCTAGGCCAAGCCAGGCCCTCGGTCGAACCCTCCTTTGTGGGTCCCACCTCTCATGGGTCCTGCCTTGCACGAGTCACCCATCTCCCACAGGTTGCAGCACTTCAAGTGTGCCCCCGTTTCACACAAGCTGCCCCACTTGAGCCTAGTGTGAAAATGCCCTTGCATTAATCATTCAACAGAGTCATCATATCTATGCTTTATTGTAAATATCCACTAACATCCAATTAACGTCTTCCCTTTAGGAAGATTCACCAACTCCTATGTATGTTTTTTTCCAGTGCACTTATCTCATATTCCATTGTAGCTTTCAATTTGGTTGAAAGAGTCTGACACATTGCGAGGTATAGACACAAAAAACAAGGAAGAGGAAAAAGTACGTAAGGAAGGAGATAAGGCATGGTAAGAAACAAAATTAGACATAGGGTGTTGAGTACAAGACCGAACACCCTTTCTAAGAGCAATGGAAATATCAAAGTCATTAGAATGGGAAGAAGAATCTACCTTTTTTAAGAGCTGGATCCAAAGAAGACTCTTGGACGAGGTTATGAGAATTTTGATCATTACTTTGAAAAGGCTAAAGATTGTGTTACTTCTTCTTATTGGTATACATTTGCAATTTTGACACCATCATCAAAATAATATGAGGGAACACGAAGCAGAAGTGATTGAGAAAACAACTCTTCACTAGAATTTTCAACCTGAAGAGATGTCTTTGGAGAGGAAAAGAAAGGAATGGACTCAAAATGGTCACATCCTGGGAAACAAATCTTTTACGAAATGGGAGATGGTAGCACTTGTACCCTTTTTGATTTGCTGCATAATCTAGAAAAACACATTTAAGTGCCTTAGGATTTAATTTGGTGCTATCATATTTAGGGTCATGAACAAAACAAATGTAACTAAAGGTTTTTAGAGGAAAGGGGGATAGGGATGAGGAAGGAGAAAGGATCTTAAATAGAGTTTTGTAAGAAAGAACACGAGTAGGCATCTGATTCATGAAATAAGCGGTAGTTTTGAGGGCTTAAAACCAAGATGTTTTTAGGACATGCTTAGTGAACATGATGATGCAAGGAATTTCAAGATGTTGGATTTTGCATCTAGCCATTCCATTATGCTCAAGGTTACTAGGATAAGTAGTCTGATGAATAATACCATATTCATCAAAGAAGGAAGAATAATTACCAAATAAGTATTCCTCACCGTTGTATGAGCACATTACTCGAAGTTTGGCATCATACTCGATAACAACCATGTTGTGGAAAGATTTAAAAGCAACATGCACACCACTTTTATGCTTTAATAAATAAACCCAAGTACCTCAGGAAAAATCAACTACAAAAGTTATGAATATCTAAAACCATATAATGAGGTAGCTAGTGCAGGACCTTACACATCAGAATGCACAATTGAAAAAGGAGAAACATATATTAATACTGAAATGATAAATTGAATGATATCGTATGAGAACTAGATTCGCCTTAATTGCTTGTCTCTTGCCTTACATTCATAGCTCGCGGCATTTAGCAAGTTGATGTGGTTCACAATGAAAACTATAAATAGAAGAAAATAATTGGGGAAACATCCGTCTTAATAATGAAAAAGAAGGGTCTCATTGACGATGATGCCACTGCCACAAGTCCTTAGAAGGTGATCGAGAGGTGTTTCCTTTTATTATTGGAGAAGCAACTGGCGTACCAGAATCTTATAGAAATAAACCATCCTTCTTATGCCCCGTACCAATTGTCTTCTTCGTGACCAAGTTCTAAAATACACAATAAGAAGAAAAAAATGTAACACTATAATTAAGATTTTTGGTGAGATGATTGGTGAACGTCAAATTTAAAGTAAAATTTGGGACATGGAGAACAAAAGATAAAAGAAAATTAAGTGTGGCATGAATATTTCCATGCCTAGCAATAGAGGAGTATGACCCATCAACAATCCGAACTGTATCTCTATCATAACTAATTCATTAGGAAGTAAAGAGAGACAACATACTGGTCATATGGTGGGAGGCTCCTGAATCAATAATGTAGGAGCTTTGAGGAGAAGAGATAGGTGCAATAAGAGTTGATCTAGATGTACTTTAGCATGTGGATGAAGAAGTTGGGACTACAAAAGGAGTCTTGAGATGAGCCATGAAATGTCTAATGGCCTCAATCTCCCCCCGAGATAAGCTACCATCAGTAGAACTAATAGGAGTAGATATTACAAGTGCTGACTCTGATGATGTAGATGCCCCTAAATGTGCACTATGACAACCTTCTCCAATGCGACTACTACCTGTACCTCCTCTAGATCCACCTTTTTGGAAGAAGCCAGATTGCCCTAGGGACATCCATGGAGGTCCCAACAATTCTCCTTAGTATATTTGGTGTGACTGCAATGCTCATGCCTGAGCTTATCTTTGTCATCAGGAACATTACCAAACCTACCTCCACATCCACAAATACCACTACCACCACTGCCTCCCCTTTAAAATAAGGAGGTGAGAGTAGATTTCTTTATTGTGGGAGACATGTTCATAGCACCACATCATTTCTCCTTCCGATGGATATATGAATAAGCTTCATTTAAGGATGGTTTAATGGTTCTTGCCCAAGAATCTAGACTCAAACTTGCTCATATTTCTAGTTTAAGCCAGCCATGAATTAAAAAATCTGGATATCTTCAACATATTTCTTGTAGTCAATAGTATCTTCAACAACGGATGGGCAATTTGTCATGTAATGCTCTTAACTCCTTCACATCTTCCAAAGGGATGAATAATATATAGAGCGGCATATCACGGACTCAGCTTCTCTAAGCTCCAAAGACCATGCGGCACTCGTGCTACGTCCGTTTGTAGATGTAGATGAGTCAACCTAGCCCACACCTACACTTAGTCACTATGCTAGAAGAGAGCACAAGTGATTACACAAAGAATATCACTTTATTATTACTCAAGAGGATACACAACTTGGAACACTTCTTGGTTCTTCTCTTCCCTTCCCTTTTACAAATGAGGGGTCATCCTCCTTTTATAGCCCCCATGGTCTTCCCTTGGTGTCTAAGATATTTACAAGTGACAACTATCCAAGGATTAAGAACCTTCTACATTTTCTAGAATTCTCCTCCACCTCCTTTGGTGGAGTTCTCTACACCCACTCTAGAAGACTCCTTCACCTTCTCCCATGGAACTCTCTAAAAACCATTTAGAGGTCCCCTTACATTCTAGAGCCTTCTCAACAACTTTACAACTTTTTATACATTTTCATAATCTTCTCTTAGCATCTAGAGTCTTCTATAGACATTTAGACTATTCTTGAATTATCCACAATGTTCTAGAACCTTCTAGAATCTTCTAGATTTTTCTAGATCTCTTTAGAACCTTCCAGATCCTTCTAGATTATTCCGGATTCTTCTAGATACATTGTCTCTAATACATTGAATTTACTGATGAGGGTACCCAAAGCCTTTCATTGCCATGCGGGGCGTGACACTAAGCCAATTTGTAATAGAGTAAGAAGGTTTTATGTTTAAGACTTGGGAGCAAATGTCCCATTCAGGATTTGGTGTTTAGGACACCAGAGGACATCAGATGGAATAAAAGGGAGCAAATGTCCTGTCTAGGATTTGGTGTCTAAGGATACCAGGGGACACCATATAGAATAAAATGGATGGGAATTTGAAATTTCATCTAACCCCTGTCTATTTTATCCACGGGTGTGTGTCCTGAACACCTAGTCCTAGACTAAACATTTATTTCGTATAAACTTAAGGTTTCTTTTGTAAAATCACTAAAAGAGGGCTCTTTCTCAAAAACATTCAAAATCCTAGAAAAGTGGATAGAGAACTTGAAAAAATGAACATTAAAACAGTAAAAGTAAGATTAAACTTTAAAATTAACCATAGTTTTATCATATAAGCCCCCCTCCCTCGATTTGGTATTTGGTGTAGAGAATCTGCCTCCTCTTTGTATTCTAAAAGGATGTTGTGGATTCCCCACCCCCCAAAGTGTAATGCGGGGGATTTGGGGTGGACCAAATCCCGCCAAGAGACTCACAGGACATTTTCTTCCTAATACATATATCATATTTTGATTCAAAATACTATTTGAAAATTTTTAGCAGTACTTTTTAAATATTTATTGTAATTTGTAAAAATTAAAATGGAAATGTCATAAGAGGGTCAAATCAGTTAGGTTCCATCAACCCTATAAAAAGCTTAAAAAAGAAGATGACCCTTACTCGTAATTCTGAGAGTATAAACAACTTTTAATCTAACAATATCAAATCAGCCAATCTAATCTAATCTTTTACCAAATTCAACATGATAATCCACTTTAATCAAATCCTAGTCATATTATTATTATTTTCGAGAGAAGGTAGGGATTATGAAAATGCAAAGTCGAAAGTAACTAATCCAAAATCACCTGGTTAAAAGCACCATTAAAGCTATCAGATTAGTGGAATAAAAAGGACATCACAATCTATATCTATTCTTATATATTAAATGAATCAGAGAATCTACTGTTGATGAATAGTATTTTTTTCATTTCTTTACCGCGTGTTCTAAGTTTATTGATAAAAGATTTCTTATTTTTATCTAATCTTTTAGGCTTTGCTTGGTTGCTAGTTAAGTAATGGAAAGTAAAGTAAAACAGTGTGGATCTTCAAAAATTCAAATGGAGTGGCTATTTGATTGAAATAGGAAAATGTTCATCAGAATATTGGCTTTCCACTTAAGGTTTTCCTAATACCTTGATTTCCTGTGTCAAAATCCAACAAAATTAGTCAGATTTTAAAACGAAATACACTACACATTCTGAAAATAAACAATATTTTCTTATGTTTTCTTATTGTATTCTAAATCAACCAAACAATTGTTGGAAAATACAATTTTACTCTACTTCACTTCACTTTACTCATTTTCATACAATAAACTTCACTTCACTTTCTCGCATTCTACTAGCAACCAAGCATAGCCTAATTAGAAGAATAGATGGGAAGTCGAATTCCTATCCCTCCCCTCTTTATTTTATTTATTTATTTATTTTTAAAAGATTATATTAGATTGGTCATCAGATCATGAGAGGTTTTGCATGGATCTCTAGCTAGGTGAACTTATTGAATGGTTGGTTCCATCTTCCTGCACGTGATTCATAGATGGTAGTCTACCTTCTCAGAGGCATGCTATGTAAACAATCCACAAGCAGTATATTCTTCAACTGAGGGGACAATCCTGGGTTTGAGTACAGAGGGACCCTCTCTGGCTCTCCAAAAGGGAATAAATATGTGTATATGGCTAACAGAGTACAGAAAAACTCCATTTGATGGTGATCCCACTTGAGAGAGATGCACTAAAGGCCAATGTACATTGTAAATTTGTAAGTGACCTCAACGATTCAACTTCACCTATTCCTATGGGCTATGGGGCGGTAAAGAAAAAACACACGAATACAGAAAATAAAATAAAAATAAAAAGTAGATGGATTTGACTGACGTCAAAACATTTCATTGGATGTTGTGATTTGGTATTGAAATCTCCTAAGGCAGCAAGTAAGCCTATCCACGTGAATTTCTGAAGGTGAGGATTTAGGTAGGTAAATTTCGTGTTGATGCATTTCTTACCTACCTTTCACATGAATACAACAAACTGGCATCATTTATCATTTCTGCGGCAGTTAGAGCCCATTTTGGTGGAAACCACTTAATTACGCAACACGAGACCTTTCCTGTAAAATACGTACATGATGCAGACATTAGAGGCAATGTAGGATCCCATATGGTTTTGGTGGGATCCATACGAAAGGAAATATGAAATCACCTTGGAAAAACATCTTTGGGATATATGAAGATTTTTAAAGTTATTTTACTATTTTACTTAAAGTTTTGTTGGAAACGGTTTTGAAAAACACACCCAGATTTCTGTATAAAATCTGATTGGGTGGCTATGTTTGAACTAAAATAAAAGTAGGACCCAGATGTCATTTAAGGTGGATCCATATGGATTTATATTCACCTCAATGAGGAGAACAACTCCATATGATTGGATGTTCAAAACCGTCAATGGGTGAATGAAAAATTGTCTCCAAAAGTGCCTAGTTGATCACTGGTAAAAGTGTGAAATTTGAATAATCCCACGTAGACTAGCTCAGAAATTTATGTGTTCATATACACTAATGGTGAACATAAGTTTGGGCCCCAAGGTACACTGCTGTTTTGTGGATGGGGGAAGACCTAGCCAACATGGGTCAGGCTTATATTTAACACACACACTCGCACCAACCGGGCCGGGTTGAGTTGGGTCAATAAGAAAAATAAATAAATATCATTTTTATTTATAATTTTTGCCATCGTAGGGGTGTGACTATTCGAATAGGTTTTACAAATATGCCTTTTGGAAACAGTTATTCCAAATAAACACATGTGGCTATTAAGTGACACCTCTTAACACATGTCTGTTCTGTACGGATGTGTAGGTGACTATTAGATTGTAACTATTGGTCATTGGTGACTGTACGGAATCAAGGTTGTTGGTTAAGGGTTTAGTCTCATAATGCATTAGTATGAGAGAGAAAATACTGCACGATTTGGTTTGCCAAACACATATTATAGTGCTACCTCTGTGTGTGTAGATCATTGTATCCTAGCAGATAAACGTCCGATTTAATCGTTAGCACCAGTGCAAGAGACAAATCTGTCTTTAAGGATATAGTGTTTAACACTAACCTTATCTACTTAAGTGAAGTTGTATCATCCGAATCAAGTAAGTATTTCATTTATTTTATTTAAATAATTTTTGTAATTTATAGTAGAATCCACATGAATGTAGAATACTGAAATAACAATACCTCACCTGACACAGACAACCGGACCCAGAATCAAAATCCCTTTCCAGCTTGTGCAAAACACAGTCACCGTAAGGCACAACGATATGAGAAATATATATATATATATATATATATATATATATATATATATATATATCCAACTAACCGAACAATCCCGACAAAGAAAGGAGAAAGAAAACACAATGGCAATATTAGTTTAAGCTTTGCAACACACGAAACGTCCAAGCCCTTTGGAAGTACGACCATGTCCCTCACTGCCAGAAATTTCAACAGCTCTGTGCTTTGGCTTATTAATTCCTTCTTCCTTTGGCACCGTCACAGTAAGCACCCCATTCTCCATTGCAGCCTTTATCTGATCGGCGTTCGTGTTTTCCGGCAGCCGGAATCGCCTCATGAATTTCCCACGAGTCCTCTCCATACAGTGCCACTTGTGGCTCTTCTCGTCGGCCTCTTCTTCGTTCCTCTCTCCACTGATTTGAAGCACTTTCCCTTCATGAATTTCGAGCTTAACATCCCTCTTGGTAAGGCCCGGAAGATCAATTTCAAAGACGTGTGCTTGTGGGGTTTCCTTCCAATCGATCTGAGCGTTGGTGGGGAATCCACCGTGATCAGATTTGTCTGAAACGAAGCCTTGGAAGGGATCGAAGATGTTGAACCCTCGGTCCATGAAAGACTGAATCATCGACATTTCTTCGCTAATCTTCCTTATTAATTGAAATTTGAAAGATGATTCTTTGAGCTACAGATATAGCAATACGCTTGAGAAGATATCAAGATTTCTTTCTTCTTTTAAACTTACAATTGATGCATAATCAATTTCGTGAGCCGATATTTATGCATGGATTGAAGAGACTATAGTGGGGTTTCTTGAAGATTCTGGAGCTGTTTATACTTTCTCTAAACCTTTGGAAACTTCGCGATCAATTCTTAGATTAAGGCCTTAAAGAAGGTTTAGTTAAGAAAGGGATTTTTTTTTTTAATCTGGAAGAGAGAGAGAGTTGGTTGACCCCACATCCCGAAGTTTCTTGTTGAAGCCAGAAACGATCTGTGTAGAAACGACCTCCCGAACGCCAACAACACACGCACGCAAAATTCCTCAACACTTAAAACTCTGGTGGTAATTTTTTTTTTTTTTTTTTTTTCTCATGCAGTGTGATCAAATGCTTGACTTGATTATTGAGGCCGGGAACTATAAGATTAAAAAAATGGTTTTTTTTGCCTGACACAACATCCCGAAGTTTCTTGTAGGGAAATTATATTTGCACCTCAAGTTTTTGTTAGCACACATCACACACCTCATCCATTTATAAGCACACCTCCGTAATATCTTAACTATACCTTTATCTATTTTTAGCCCCTGCCTACTATGTTTTAATATGCACACCTCCATTTGGATTTCTCCAACCCACATACCCGTGTCTCCAATGTTCAACTATTCATTTCCTCCTTATTTTCTTCCTTCGTTTCTCCACTCATTTTAACAGTTCCCTTCCTCCCACCGGCATCATCGGCGACTGAATTATACCTCCACGATGACAACGGAATTTACCATAAACTTCTAACACCGATGACACCGCCACCCACCGGTTAGGTAAGATTTTTTTTTTTTGTTAAAAAAGATCTTTAAAATACCATCCAAAGAAATTAATTGAAAAAATTAGTTTAAAGAACTGTAAACATCAATTGTTTACTTTAAATTTCAGTAAATCAATGTTTGATTTAAAATTTTGTGGTTTTTGTTCAATTTTTTTTCTTTCTCACAGTAGGTTCTACGTAACCAGGCCAAACATCTTTAGGCATGTTCGACACCGTGATTCCGAACATACTTAAAAGTGTTCGGCATCATCATGCCGAACATACCTGAAGGCATTCGACAACATGTTTCCGAACACTTTCAGGCATGTTCGGCATGGTGATGCCAAACACCTTCAGGTATGTTCAGCATCTCAGGGCTGAACAGGCTTAAAATTATTTTTTATTTTTTATACTTCAAATTTTTTTTAATAATTTTTTTTATTTAATGCCTCTACACACTATTCTATCATTTGATTCTTGGCATATGACAGATATGGAGACCGGTCCTTCACAGGTGGTACTGACTGCATCTACCCGACGGTGTAGGGTTGAGGACATCTCTCGAGTTAGGAGAGAGGCATCCCACATCACTACCGAGGATTCTGTGATAGACTCGGTAGTGGGTGAGACCATACTTGCTGTGGAGCAAGCAGTGATGCCGCAGCCTACGCCAACCCCCATTGTTGCTGAAGCTCTAGAGGACCCCACCCTGTTGGATAGCTATTCTACGCATATCGCATCATTGATCTGGTAGTACGGGGTATTTATTTGTTTATTTTATGTATTTAGCTATTTATTTGTGTTATTTCATACATGCGTATTGTGCTAACACTGTTTCTTTTTTTTCTTTTGCAGGAGCGTGAACTGCTAAAATGTATTAGCCACACAAACAAGTTTGATGAGTGGAATTTAGAGGACCAGGATGTCCAGAACTCTAAGTTTATGGAGTTGGTGCGGGAGTCAAGCCTATACCCCTTAGTGCATGCATCATACCAGTCCGTCAACCAGGTAGTCATCTCCACCTTTATTAAGCATTGGTACCCTGAGACCAACACATTCCACATGCCATTTGGGGAGCTGACGATCACGCTTGATGATGTCTACACTTTGCTTGGGAATTCAATGATAGAGACTCTTATCTAGGTTGAGTCAGCCTGGTTATCTAGCGGACAAGGTGAGCCACTATTGACTAAGACACTAAGGGTTATCGTGGAGGAAGCACAGGAGGAGTTGGATAGGGCATGAGGTCAAGTAATGAGGATGAAGTGGTTGAGGCTCAGATTTTCAGGGGTTATTGATGCTTGGAGTGAGGATCATATTGGATATGTTGTCATGGGCTATTTGTTATATATTTTGGGGTGTACATTGTTTGCAAACAAGATGTGTACATGGGTGCCCATTTGTTTTCATACACTGCTACAGGACCTAAATAAGGTCCATACATACGCATGAGGTGCTAGAGCATTGGCTTATCTTTATCGTCAGCTCAGGATTGTCAGCCAGATTGAGGTCAAATAAATGACAGGTTATGTTACGTTGCTCGAGGGATGGATTTAAGAGCACTTTCGTCCTTTAGAGCCACATCATAGCATAGATTACCATGATGAGCAACCACGCATGCAACATTGGACGCCACACAATGAGAGGGGGGGCCTTGGAAACAATTTGAGGGCTTTACGAGAGACTATTGATGCATGGGTGATACATGAGGTATTGTTAGTTATTTTTTTAACATTTTTAATATGTTATTGATGTATATCTTGGTACATGTTGGTAGTTTA
>JAOXJP010005377.1:0-18120 GCA_025762735.1 Platanus orientalis | reverse complement strand
ATCACCTCATGGCTACAAATGCCTTGAGAAACTCAAATGAAATGATTACATTATAGGTGGCTGCCAAACAGGCTATATGATATATCTTGTATTCTGTATCCTCTTTGGGTCTTAATATGCTTGTGTTTCTTTAGATTGTCAAATTTAAAAGTTCAAAACCTATGTCATGATCACTATATTCAAGATATTGCACCTCCTTACTTGTTAATGTCATTTTAGATTGGTGAATTATTTTGTCTTCTCATCAATGTGTTATTTAATTTCATTCTTGGCATATTTTCAGGAAACATCCGACCACCTACTATACCCTAATCCTGCATCAGGAATGATACATGAACAGCATCTCCAATTTTTCCATTTTCTTGGAAGTATTCTGGGAAAGGTATGTTGTGTCATCTAATCTTTGTTGCATTAGTTATTTAGGAATAGTGGAAGGGGATGCATGTAGCCAATCCCAAGTAGTTGGTCTATCAAGATTTAGATGATGACAACAATTTTTTTGTCATCTGTTTTCATTTGAAAATCTAAGATTGCATAATTTGTGGTACTAGGATAGTTGGCCCACATATGTGATTAGCAAGATTCGTGTCTTTACATGTAGTACATCTAAGTACAGGAATCCATGTCATATTGGCATGGCTAACATAGGCCAAGGTTTTTGTTTGCACTTCTCCATGCAACTTGCTTGTGTTAAATGGATGGAAAGGTGCCCCAATTTGACAAAAATGACAAAACTAGTTTGAATATGCCTCTATTGTATTATCATCAATTACAATGTTGGCAGATGCCTTTTATTTTATTCATTTTCTGTTGCTCAATTAATGATACTTTTTTTTTTAAGTTAGCAAAAAAAATATTTTAACCTTTTTACTTCTTCAGTCTACAACAATGTTATTCTAGAATGGTTGCTGATGTTGTTAGTTTGCATGCATTTCAAATATATCTATATAGTGCTTCATGATGGATCATTTTTTATATTTCTGTTCTTGTAGGCGATGTTTGAAGGAATTCTTGTTGATATACCATTTGCAACGTTCTTTTTGAGCAAATTAAAACAAAAGTAAGATTTCGTATGGCTCCTTATTCTCCATTTGGCTATTTAATTTTTAGTTTCTTTTACTTCAAAAAACATTTAGTTGTAAGGTACTCTCCACTGCAGTACTGTGTGTTGTTATGGCGCTTTACCTATTTCTGCATAAGAATGTCTTTTATGGATTAAGGCCTTGTTTGGTTAGAGTTGGACTTTTCAAGAAGCTTAAGGTCAGAAAAGATATTCTAGAGACTGAGTGACATTTGGTTTGCCTATTCAAGAAGTAACTTCTCAGAGGCCAGATGTCAAAATTGTGCATTAATCCTGAAAAGCTGCTTCCAATAGTTTTATATATAATACCAGTTTTATTACTTTATATACACTTCTTACCTTCCATTAAGTATTACACATTTTATCTTAAAACCTTTCAAAATACTTGTATGCTAATGATATTACCTTCTATTAAGATCATGTCTTGGAATGTTGGGTTGGGAGGCATAAAAAAAGGATATCTGTTTGGGAATGTTTAAGGAAATATCTGCTGGATGTTGTTATCATTTAGGAAACCAAAAAGGAAATTTTGCAGTATAGGTTGCTTTGTAGCCCTGTTGGTATGGACCTCTCTGATTGGCAGGTCATCCCTGGGAAGGGTGTCGCTAGTGGTTTATTGGTGCCTTATGTTCTTTATGGAAATTTCTCTATTTCTATTCAGCTTGAGGATTTATCTGTGGGGAAGGAATGGATGCTTACTGGTGTGTATGCTCCCTCTACTTAGCTTTTTGGGCTGGGATCGGGGATATCAGAAGTAATGGTTGGGACTGTGGATAGTGGGTGGTGACTTTAATGTAATCTGATTTGTTCATGAGAAAAATCAGCCAGGAAGGATTACTAGAACCATGAGAGACTTTTGGTACATTTGTGCATGATGCTGTTCTTTGGGACAGTCCTTTGATTAATGCTAAATTCACTTGGATTAATAGGAAAGATAATCTTACCATGTACTGTTTGGATAGGTCCTTGGTTTCTAACTGTTGGGAGGATATGAACCTGCACTTCATTCAGGGGGCTCTTCCTAAGATTGTTTCTGATCATTGGCTTATTCTTATAAGCATATCTAATAATATTTATGCGCCTTCCCCATTTCGGTCTTGAGAATATGTACACTGTTCACCCTCCTTTTAAAGATAATATTGGAAAATGGTGGAATGAATGTGTAGTAAGTGGGAAAGAAGGGTTTTGATTTTTGCGTAGGCTTCTATTTATTAAGAAGTTGTTGGACTGGAATAAAATTACTTTTGGGAAGATCACAGATAAGAAAAATAAGATTTGGGAGGAAATTGAAACTCTTGATCACTTGATGGAAAGGGATGGGCAACTTTCGGAGAACTTGATGGAAAGGCAAAAAGAGTGCTTAATGGAGATGGAAATGCTACTGTGTTGCTAGGAAATTCAATGGTGTAAAAAAGCAAGTGTAAATTGCTTAAGGATGGAGGTGGAAACACAAAATTCTTCCATAAAGTGGCAAATGGGAAGAAAAGGAAAAACTTGATTACCAATTTGAACATTCAAGGGGAAGTGGTGGAGGATATGGATCATATTAAAGATGAAGCAATCAATTTCTTTTATCTCCTTTATAAGAAAGAGAATTATGAAAGGCCCCGAATTGACAACTTGTTTTTAGACGTGGTATATGTTGAAATGGCTTCATCTCTCGAAGTCGGGTTTTCGAAAGAAGAAATAAAAAATGTTGTCTTTAGCATGGAAGTGGACAAGTCACCAGGACCAAATGGTTTCTCAATGTTTTCCTATCAAGAGCATGAATCTAAAGATCGGCTGTGGATTGGATCGGGATTGCCCTGGACTGATCGTGCTGATCCAACCTGGGATCTGGTGATCCTTCATGGGATTGGCCTGGGATCAGCCTATCATTTGAAAGATTGCCCGATCCAACCTTGGATCGGCCTCTGCCGATTCTGAAATTTTGATCCATGATCGGGCTCTAGCTCCATAGGCCTGCAGATATTATTCCAACTCACCCAGTTGATCTTCCTCTGATCAAGCCGGGAATTCCAAAGAAACCCCTGCTGAATCTACTGAAGCTTCCATTTCAAACTCTACCTTTGATGTTTTACTGGTTATCTTTCCTTCCCATGTTTGCTAGTGTTAAGTATCATGAGTGGATTTTTGATTGGATTCACTGATATAGATGTAAATGCTTTTACATATGGAAGGACGCTACTCATATACATTTTTTCAATCAAGACAAAGCTTTCACCAATCCAAAAAAAAAACAATACTGGAAGTATCATTAGTTCTCACTGGACTGGCAAACCCAAAGCTTTCATGTTACACAATTGTAGAGACAAATCAGCCACACACGGCTGTATGAAGTGGCAGGCTGATTTTCACCAATCAGCCAGGACACAGCAAGCGGTCAACAACAAACAGCCTTATCCCAACTATTTGGGGTTGGCCACGCTCATTTTATGTGCGCATTGTTTGTTGGCTGCACAACATTCTGCTCCATAAATTATGTCTGGTCTTATAGCTGTCTTATGAAAATTTTCCATCAATTTTAGTGGTATTCATTTATCACAAAAAACTCTAGAAGCACCACTTCAACCATCCCGCTCTAATTCTATGAGCAACATCATCTACAATATCTCTCTCCCCGCTTTAATTCTATGAGCACATCATCTACAATATCTCCCTCTTTGTGCATGATTGAACAAACGGTCAACAAGAACCCCCCTTCCCCAAAAAAAATAAAATAGTAATGATCACTAAATAGTCACCACTAGGCACACTACTACCTAGGCACATTACTACCCACACTAGGAGTAGATTCACTAACTTCTGGAAAATTGTGGTGCTCAAATTACAACCCTAAATCGGATCTGATTAGAACAAAGCAACTACACAAAAACAATAACTGACCAAGAACAGTATGCGCAAAGCTACACAGCCACAAAAAGTGTGCATCAAAAACACAGAAGAACTTTGGGAGGTCTGATTCGGCCGTAAGTACACACAATCTACCACATAGCATACAAACATACGCTGCCTTCCTCACACAATAAAGTCCAATCAACCACAAGAAACCTTACAAAGAATTCTGTAATGAATAAAGTTACAGAGATGATGTTTCACAGACCTCAAGCTCTGCCAAAGAATATTCACATAGTTGTTTCTTTCTTAATTAACCAACTCTCCCAAAACCTTAGGGTGTTAAGAGATACAAAAATTAGGATACATCAACATCCCCCCCCCCTCCTTCGGAGTAGGGCTGCAAACGGACCGGATATGAGCATATCTGTATCCTATCCAATATCTAACGGATATTATAAAACTGTATCTGTATCCTATCCGCTTAATTATCCAGATTTCAGATATCCGGAAAAAAAAAAAAAAATGTTGTCTCCAGTGCGATCTTCCTTAAACCATCTCTATCCTCACCAAGATCTCCGATGCCATATATCCTGGCAACGAAGTCGGATGAAGCAAAACACCATCTCTTCTCTTATGTGGTGAGTGTGAACTTCCGCTGCTGCGGCATAATTGTGGTAGTACCTGTGGGTGCCGCCATGGATGGGGAGAGAATAGTTATGAAGTGAAGAGTTTATGTATTTTTAGGGTTTTAGTGATTAAGCTATTTAAGACTGTTGGATTAGTTTTAAATCCAACGGTCTATACTCTATATTCTATATACTTAACGGATTGGATCAATATATATCCGTATCCTATCCGATATAAATGGATACTTTATAAACAGACCGAATTCGCTTATTTTGGATCGGATGTGGACTGGAACACGGATATTTTTCAGATAACTTGCATCCCTACTTAAGAGGAACATTGTTCTCTCCTGGGAACACTCAAGGAACCAAGTATGAGTCCACAACACATGCACACATGTGCAGTACTACGTCCAAGAGAATACATACTTTCACAGGATTTGAACTCGCAACCTGGCTTGGCTTTGATACCATGTTCATTAACCAACTCTTTGGAGATACTGAAATTAATATACTTCAGCATCTTCCACCCTCATTCATACACCCAAGAAACAAAGGTAGTAGTGCCATACGATGGTAGCCAAAAGCATAGAACCATTCCCACTTCACAAAAAGAAAAAGAAAAAGCAGCTGCTAGTATCCAAGAACTGAAGTTTCGGTTGTATTAAGCACCGATTTCAAGAATAGGCTAGTCGAAGATGAAAAACAAACACATGGAGTCATTAGTCTGTGCTGGGTGTTAACATAGTTCTAGAAAATTCCACACAACTCTCTCATTTCTGATTGGAATGAGATAAAACTTGATTCCATAGATTCGATTAAAAAACCTAACCTAAAGCAACTGATTTATCCCAACATTAAAGCCCCAATAAGGAGAGACATGCGATTGAATCATATCTGAGCTGAAAATTGCTAAAAATAGCAATCAATTGCACACTACCTCACAATTATCAGGATAAATCACTGAAAATAAAGATGTACCAAAAAAAAGAGACATCGATCACTGACCTAGGATTTCCGTATGAATGATTACGTCATCTGTATGGACCAACAATTTCAGCAAGCTCTTCCTTGAGTTTATTCTTAGTTTCTGTGAGTTTCTAGCTCTGATACCTGGTAGGTTTTGTAAGATTAGGGTTTACTTAGGTTAAGGTTTAGTAGAAGAGAGGATGAAGAAGAAAAGAGCGGAGAAAATTTGGGGAAAAACTATAGTAGAGTGTTTGGCACACTCTAAACTGTGTTTTATTTCTCAAACTATTACTATACCATCTGGTATTAATATACCATAGTAATACAAGAAAGACAAGCAAAGGACAGAAAAGACCTCCATAGATACATGCATTTACAACTATACCCATTATATATGAACCATCTACACTTCCAACACCTAATTCCTTTATTGTAGTCAATTACATAATTTCTATTAAGATTTATTTTTCTTTCTGTAGTAATATTATGATAGTTGTTTAGAGTTTCCAGAATTTTAGTTATGAGTTTTTTTTTTTTAATGAAGTGATGTCCTGTTTTTACTCGGTTCATTTACTAGCATGCAACTCTTGGTTTATTTTTATTTTTATTTTTTCTTATCCAACCACAAATATGAGTGAGACTAGATGTTTTCTCTCTATTTTTTAATACTGGTAATCTATTTGTTGTTCAGGTACAACTATTTGAATGACTTGCCTTCTCTTGATCCAGAATTATACCGTCACCTTATTTTCTTGAAGGTGAATTTCTGTAAATTCTATATTTTATTTTACTTGTAGAACATAATAATTTTAGTCATTAAGTACGGCATTCTAATGTTAATGACAGATTGTGAAGTTTAAACCTATTGTGTTATCAGATTTTGGTAGGTATCCTAGTGGTTGGTCAGTTTTGGTGGGATTTATTAATGTGTGAAAATCCTATGAAATAGTTTTATAAAGAAGTAAGCACTTAATGAGGGACTTCTGAGAAATAATGATGTCATTGTCATATCTTTACCATTTTCAACTAGATCTTTCTTTAAAGATGTACTTTAAACTGGCCTAGAAAGTTTTCTATTCTTAGTATTAATACTCATATTGGGTATTAATACATCTTGCCCTCCCCAGACCCCGCGTTAGCGGGAGCCTCGTCCACTGGGCCGCCCATTGGGTAAGAAATTTTTGGATGGCATTCTGAGGGAGGTAGTCTATTGTCACACCATATCTATTGTGCCTTTTCGGGTCATGGTTTCGGTCCCCACGGAAACGGATTAATGTCTGGCAAAAGCATCGTCTTTTCCTCTTGCAAGAGCAGGCCTGCCTACTCCTGGTCCAGCTCGCTGGTTTTTGCCAGACATTTGCTTTTGCAATCCTCCAGCTGCCTGAAATCCTCCTTATTCTACCTTTTTATATGACTTCTAAGTTTCTTCAATTTCTGAGCAAAAACAAAACCATCAAAATGCTTGGAGTGCCACCACATTCTCACCTTATCAGCAAAACCTGGCGCCTCAAGCCACATAAGCTCGAATCGGAGTGGTCTAGGGCCTCCCATCCTTATAGAGCTCTGCAGCACAATTGGAAGATGATCAGTAGCTGGGTTAGGAAGAGCTTCCTACTGCACACTTCCAAACTAGTCCTCCCAATCAGGAGTTACCAAGAATCTATCCAGCCGACTCAAAGCTGGGTTTGCCTACTTGCTTGTCCATGTATAAGTAGCTCCCCATAGAGGCAGATCAACCAGACCTTCCTTTTCTATGAATTCAGAAAAATTCTTCATCTGGGCCGAGATCATGAGCTCCCTTTTCTTCTCAGAGGGATATCTGATAACATTGAAATCCCGTCCTATACTTTTTTTTTTTTTTTTTGATAATTGAAATTTCATTAAAGAAAAGGGATGAGAGATCCCCAAAGAAACAACAAGAATAACAAACACTAATTACAAGAAAATGAAAAGGCCCAAACCCTTTTGACGTTAGCCACCGAGAAATCACCCGAATGGTTGTACGCCAAAGCCCAAAAACAAGCCAAATCCTTTGCCTTACAAAATACATTATAAGCTGACTCCGAATACCCTTCAAAAACCCTCTTGTTACGCTCAAGCCAAATTGACCAACACACCACCGGGCACACCATGTTCCAGATAAGCCTACCAGTCTTTTGCACCCTCCATATTTTCCATGACTCCAAAAGCATGGCCATGCTATTTGGGAAAACCCATGAGAGGTTGATCTCCCTCAAGAGCCTATGCCAAATTTCCAAGGCAAAAGGGTGGTGAATAAATAGGTGATCTTCACTTTCAGATTCCTTTACACAAAGGGGACACACATTTGGGATTATCATACCACGTCTTTGAAGAAGGTCTATGGTAGGAATCCATTCTTTAATAGCTATCTACAAGAAGAAAGTGACTTTGGAAGGAATAGGGAGATTCCATAAATGGATCCAAACCCCTCCTGACTCAACCTCAATCCAACGGGCCCTCCTACTAGATTTAATTGAGAAGACCCCATCCTTGGCGAAAATCCATCTCAAACAATCCTCCACCTCCCTCCTCAAACATATTGCATCCACTCTCCCTAACAAGTTTGCCATGTCATCCACTTCCCAATCGTTTAAACCTCTTCGAATATCCACATGCCATACCCCACCATCACCGGTCAGCATCCAATAATCCCTAATGAAAACTTCCTTATTTCGAGCCAATTGGAATAGCATGGGATGCTCAAACATAAGGGGATGAGAGGAGCACCAACGATCTAACCAAAATTGAGTTTTTGACCCTAAGCCCACTTCAATCTTGATTCATTTCTTAAAATCAGCCAAGTGATTCATAATTTCCTTCCAACAACCACAACCATATGGAAGAGATGAGGTTTTTGATTCCCATTCATTTGCAATGCTTAACTTATCCGCCACCACCTAACGCCACAAACTCTCTTTCATGACCAAATCTTCAAAGCCATTTTGTGAGAAGAGCCTTATTCACATCCCGGATCCGATTTATACCAAGACCTCCAAGTTACTTTGGCTTACCAACTTCATCCCAAGGCACTAAATGCATCCCATCACCCCTACTTCCTTTTCCCCATAAAAAATTTTCTCTGGAACTGTTCAATTTTCTTTTCAACCAATGCCGGAATTGTAAGGAGAGAAAGGAAATAAGTGGGAAGACTTGCTAACACCGAACTAATCCTAACCACTTTTCCTCATTTAGATAATAGACTACCTTTCCAACCTGCTAATCTTTTTTGGATGCGATCAATCACCGGATTCCAAACAACCATGCTTTTATAAGGAGCCCCAAGAGGAAGGCTAAGATAAGTAGTTGGGAGAGAATCAACCAAGCAACTCAAGCAATCCGTAAGCCTACCAATCTGATCCACATTTCCAACCCCATACATCCTGCTCTTATGGAGGTTCACCTTTAACCCACAAACCTCTTCAAAGCACCGGATCACACATCTTAAGTACATAATTTGTTCGTCAGAAGCTTTGCACATAATAAGCGTATCATTGGCAAATTGTAAGTGAAAAACCGTCAAGCCATTTCTTCTAACCTTAAAACCTTCCAAAAGCCCACCATTAAAAGCTTTAGACAAGAGTGCTCCAAACGCCTCAACCACCACCAAGAAGTGAAAAGGGGATAAAGGGTCCCCTTGTCTAAGGCCTCTAGAGCTATGAAAAAATTCCACTGATGTCCCATTTAATAACACCGAGAACGAAGCTGTCCTATAGCATTTTCTCATCCTCCTCCTCCACTTGTTGCCAAATCCCAGTCTACGCAACATATAGTCTAGAAACTGCCAATCCACTCTGTCATAAGCTTTCTCTAAGTCCAATTTGCATAGAACACTTGACTCTCTATTCTTTAGTACAAAATCTAAACACTCATTTGCCACAAGCACCCCATCTACTGACTGACGACCCCTTAGGAAAGCACTCTGATTTATCGAGATAACATCCTTAAGCGCTTCCTTAAGCCTGCATTAGAGCATTTTGGAAAGAATCTTATATACACTCCTAACAAGGCTTATTGGTCTATAATCCGAAATTCTGGCAGCACCTTCCTTCTTTGGAATAAGAGAAATAAAAGTCACATTGCTTCCTATATCCAAAAAAGCCTCATGGAAATGTTTCATAGTGTCCATCACATCACATTTGACCACCTCCCAGCAACGTTTAAAGAATGCCATAGTAAAACCATCGGGACCAGGAGCTTTATCATCCTCTATACTCCACACCACCCTCTTGACTTCCTCCGGACGTTCCAACCAAGATCTAGCATTTGCCAATATCTGATTAAAATGGACACCATTCAACTTTGGTCTTGTATAACCCGAATCCTTGAAGAACTTCAAAAAATAGTTTGTAATATGGGATTTCAAGCTCTCTAACTCCACCTCCCTACCATTCTCATCCACTAGAGAATGGATAAAATTTGTATTCCTTCTTGCTAAAGTAATCCTATGGAAAAAACTAGTATTCTTATCACCGTCCTTTAACCATTTAACCTTGGCTTTCTGTTTCTATTTCATCTCCTCCAAAGAAGAGATCCTAGCGTAATCTTGTTTTGCACAATCCCTCAACTGCCTCTCGCCATCCAATAAACTCCTATACTCCTCATTTTTGTCCCAAAATGAAATCTCTCCCAACAGCTGCCTTTTCTTAGATTCAACATTTCTAAGCACCTCCTTATTCCAAACACGAAGCTTATCCCTAAGCAATTTAAGCTTTAATTTGAGTCTTTAGCCAGGCTTCCCTACAACAAAAAAAGACCCCCACCATAGTTTTACCAAATCAACAAAGGCCGGGCTTTGAAGCCACATTTTTAAATTTGAATGGTTTCGGATCCCCGTTCATCAACTTTCCACGTAGAACAAGAGGAATATGATTTGACACCCGTCTTTGGCGAGCCAAATCCTTTGAAAAAGGAAAAAGATTGTCCCATTCTGGGGAGAGGAGAAATCGGTCCAATTTGCTCAAAGAGGGAGGGTTTTGAAAATTTGACCAAGTATAATCTACACCAGAGATAGGAACATCCCTCAATCCAGAGGAATTTATAAAGTCAGAAAATAATCGAGATGCTCCTGACAAAGAAGTTCCACCCCTACGATCCTTAGTAGAGATAATCTCATTAAAATCACCACATACACAACGGCCCATTTCACGTCCTCCTAATTTCAGCAAGCTCTTGAAAAAACGCAGTCTTCAATCAGAAACACAAGGACCATAAACCCCTGACATCACCCACTACTCCACTGTCCCTTTCACACGATCCCTCACAAATATAGAAAAATCAGAAGACCAAGAGTGGACTATTTCAATTTTAGTTGTGTCCCACACCACCCAAATCCCCCCTGCCGAACCTTGGGAGGGTAGGTAAATACCATCCATCATATCAAACGAGCATATTTGACGCATGAAAGCTCGCGGGATAGTCTTCATTTTGGATTCCACCAACACTAAAAGCTCAACAGAGCTAGAATTGATGATGTCTTTTATTTGATGTCTTTTCTCAGCTCTGCCAAGATCACGCACATTCCAAGACAAAATAGAGAAAGACATATAAACTAAAATATAACCCAACAAAATAACAAAATTACCCATTTAATGCCTCTTTGCACTATGGAACCTCCTTCTGCTTGATGCCCCCATCTTATAAGCTGAGTGAAGATTTAACACTTCACGATGAAGACGATGATTCTCCATTACCGAACTAGACAACGATATTTCACGTTCAAGGGCATTAAAGAGTTCAATAGCTTGTGTCTCCACGCCATCGAATGATACACCAAGGAAATTGCTAGCCGCTTGCATCTGGTGCAACACCCATAGAGAGACTTCATATAAAGCAGGCACATTCTCTTCCACCGTCACAATCTCCCGCCCCCAATCTCCTCCATAATCCAAGCAGGTTCAGATACGGTATCTCTCCCATCATAGCCTTCCGGAGCACCCTAGTTAAGCGGGAGAGGAGCATTTGACATTTCAACATTTGTTAACTGCACATGAGCATCACTTGCCTATAATACTAGAGTTTGTTGTTCATCTTCATACGGTATAGCCACCAGCGATAGCCAACCTTCCTTGGAAGGGTTACCATTTATCCCCTTACACCTGGTTGATGGCTTCAGAATTGCACCCTTCCTTCTGAGATTCGATATCCTTCACAAGCATACTCATACTTTTTGTTGAGAGCACAACAGTCGCCTCCTTCAAGCCATTTTGATGAGATCCAAAGTGGGATAAAACCTAATCTTGAGTGCAGAAGGAGGAAAAAGGTGTATCCCGATGAGAAGACCCTTTTGCCCCAACTCTCCTTTCCAAAACAACAAGCCGACGATGATTCGCTTTAGGGCATATTGGACCAGACAGAGCATTTTGTTGAATTCTCCCAAAGGCCCTTACTGAATTCATAACACCTAATAGAGGCTGCAGGGTATCAAAGTCCAAACACTCCACCCTCTTTGGCGGAGCTGGTGTCTACTTCACATTCCCAAGTTGCCCCTCCTCTATATCGTTAGTGCAACCCTTTTGAAGGGTAGATTTGTAAGATGGCGCCATAACCCCTTGAGCACACAAGCTACACTCGGCCTTTTAATGATCCCAATTCAAAATTTGAAAAGTTTGTACTGTGTATGGAAGCAACTTTCTTTCCAGACCTGTAAATCGCTGTTGGTTTCAACTTGTCATCAGAAACCGCCCCGGTTTCTTCATTTCACCTATCTAGCGCCTGAGATGATCCATTTCTGCAGTAGCCAAATAGATTGTAAGATCATCTTCCCAATACTCTTCCACAATCACTACCACCTGGTATGACAGTTCTCCATCTGATATTGTAACAGAATGAGGAATTTTTCGATAATCGACCGGCTTTGAGAGAAATCGCATCCATCGGAGGTCTCTCAAGTCACCAGATTTACAATCCATAATCTGAAGACGGCCACATAACTTTGCAATTTTGGCACAAGTATCCTGGTTCCAAAGGTGAAAGGGAATTCCTTTGATTCGTATCCAGAACGGCCAGATCATTGAAGAATCCAATCTAGTTCCCAGGATTGGCGACCATTTATGAAACACCAATGAACCTGGCATAATCATTCTAGATCCATGGGCATCAAGCCATCTAGTTTCAGCCCAATTGTCTCCCATAAAAATGCCCCTGTTTGCAGCAAAAGGGATTATTCTCGCTTTCCTCTTGCGTAGGAGAGCCATATTCACCATTTCCTCTATCTACTCCCACGATAGTCTATCGTCCACTCTCTCCACACAAACACTCATGGCCCAGCATTCTTTATCCATCTTACGTTGCCAATCCTGTTCAACTCTTCTGGCCCCTGCACTGTCTGGCTGCTTCTTCAAGGCCTCAGAGGGTTTGGGACGTTTGGGTTTACCAAGCTTCAAAGGTTCAGTCACCATAAACTCATGATGCAATATATTTGCAAACTTCTCCCAGCCCTCACCATGGACATCCTTGTGAATAATAATGTGGCGACCCCTACCAGTACGCAGCGTAACAGATACCTCCACAAATGACCCCCTACGATTTTGTTTCCGTTGGAGCACCAAAATCCGGTCACCTTCGTCCCGAGTGCGAATCAGTTTCTGCCGTTCTGGTCTCCGACGAGCCAGCTGCAATTAGTCATATAACCAAGGGATTGAGGTCTTCCCAACCTCAATTGAGATAGAATAGCCAGATCCCCTCTCTGTGATTTGCACCGAATCTGTTCTTCCAATGTTTGATTTCTGGAAATCAAAGGATTTGCATTCAATCACGCAGATAGGCATGACTTGAGAGGAGCCAGAAATGGATGCTCACTACATACGTTTTCTTCTTTCTTTCTCCCTTCTCTCTTCTATTCTCTTCTTTCTTTCATAAACATGGTCGGGTGAAAACCCTTTCAATATATCTGTTCTAAGATTATTCCAAATCTGTGCCCAAAAAAAATGCTCTAATCAAGGAAGTAATATCTATATCTTCTTAAGGCATTGTGTGGAATTTGCAATTCTGTTGTGCTTTATTTGATTGGGAAAAAGAGTTACTTGAGTCCTTTAAGGACTCTCTTAAGGATGTGTTTATTTCGAATTCCGACCCTGATAGAGTAATTTGGTCATTAGAACCCTTAGGTTCTTTTTCTTCCAAATCTTTGGTCAGAGTTCTTGCATATCCTCGTAACAATACTTTAATACCTAATTCTTACCCATGGAAGAAAATATGGTCAATTATGATTCCTAAAAAGATTAAGCCGTTTGTGTGATTGGTAGCTCTAAACAAAGTGAACACAAGTGATATGTTACCAAAAAGACCATATATTATGATCTCACTGAATATTTGTTATATGTACATGGAAGAAGTTGAAACAATGAGCCACTTATTTATATATTGCAAATTCTCAAATGCCATATGGAGCCATGTTCTCTCTCTTATGAGAGTCAACTGGGTGATGCCGAAAGATGCTTTGATGCTCATAAATCAATGGAATAGTGGTTTTTTGGGAATGAGAGGAAAAATTATATGGAGAAGTCTGATTCATGTTATCTTTTGGGGAATATGGATTGAAAGAAATCAGCGCATTTTCGATGATAAAAGGAAGGGGCTGACGAGGGTGATAGAATATGTCATGCTGGAATTATCTAAATGGGCTGCCGCTTCTAAACAGTTTACACTTTACGGGGATTCAGTTCGTTGATATATATCAGGATTGGTTAACATGTGATACTTCAAAGATCAACAAATGATCCGGTGTTAATGCTGTCTGGGAACCACCTCCAAAGGGATATTTTAAATTAAATTTCGATGGGTCTAGTCTTGGAAATCCGGGGCCAGGGGGTTATGGAGAGGCATGATAAGAAGTTGTGAAGGAAATATATGTTGGGTTTACTCTAGGCCGACTGGAGTGTTCGATTCAACCGTGGCAGATACTTTGGCTTTGTTACATGGCCTGAGATACCTTAAGGAGCTGGATAGCACAGGATCCATTGTAGAAGGAGATTCCTCCTTGAAGATTAGTTGGGGATAAGGTAAATGTATGGGGCCCTGGAGATTAGCTAGATTCATTCATGAAATTAGAGATTTAGTACAAGAGCTGAATCCTTTGTTTTCTCTTGTGCTAAGATCTCAAAATGATAGCTTAAAGTGGGGTTGGTAGAGGAGCATTTTTTTCGGCTATGCCATAACATTTCATTTTACACTTCGTGGACTATTTGACATTAATATAAAGCTATACTTGTTACTGATTAAAAAAGAAAAAGAAAAAAAGAAAAGAAAGAGACAATGAGACATAGAAGTTGAGACAAATATATATCCCTTGCTAGCAACTAAAGATAGAGAACCACCCACTATTCTAACTCTGGCTTTTTCAGAATAGATATGATAGGAGGAAAAAATAATAGACGTACCAGTCATGTGATTTGACACATTCAAATTAATGATTCAGAATTGAATGTGTGTAGAAACCAAAGCATTGAGAGCAGAAGCTGGAGTACCTGAGCAAACAAAGGATGAGGTAGCTGTAGTGGTTGGAGGCTCCAGCTGTGCCATTAGTTGGCATATAGACTCTATTTTCTGTCTTGTGAAACCAGTGTTATCAGATGTACTAAAAGTTATTGGTGGTGTTGAGTTCTGATTTGTGCCCGCAGAGATTATAGAAAGGGCACTAGCTTTGCTACCAGCACTAAAGTGGGATCCACCACCACCACCACCACAACTGCCATTAGTAGAGCCCCTCTGGGGATGACCATGAAGGTCCCACAAATCTCTTTGGTTTGACATGAGCGACCACAATGCTTACACCTTAATCTGTCCTTGTCATTTGTCACCGCTCCAGTCCTACCACAACCACCAGAATCACCTCTACCCCCTGTTGAGATGAATAGGCCAAAGCAGACCTCTTAACAAAGGTAGGCTGCAACATAGCACTGTAGCACCTCTTCTCTCTGTGGAGATGAGCATAAACCTCAATCAATGATGGGGTTGTGCCTCGCCCCAAGAGTTGAATCTGAATCTGTTCATAATCTGTATTCAACCCTGTCAGCAACTTAAACACTGTTTAATTCCATAAATCATTGATGTGCTGCTGCATCACCTAGCTGGGAATGTCTAGTAGTGTCTATTTCCTCCCACAAGCGACTGAGATTAGATTAATAAGTATCCATTGATTGTTTGACCTGCTTCATTTGCCATGTACTCTGTTGAAGCTCATAAAGTTGAGCTATTTCTATATCATAGCATTTCAAATCTCCTTTTCTGTCGATAGGAAGAAGTATGTATTATTAATGTCAGGTTGTATAGAGTGAAACAATCATGACATACCCATCACTTTTTTCGCTAGGAAGGGTTTGGTAGGCCAGAGGCTGAAATCTCTTTTCAGATATCCTAACTTCCCTTTACTCGTGGTATAAAACATTGCCGATTGGGACCATTCTAGAAAATTAGTTCTGTCAAGCTTGACAGTGGTAATTTGAGCATTAGGGCATTGGATTGGCTCATACCAAGATCATTCCCTGCTATTCCAGACATTGTAAAAGATTGGCTGATATTCGACATTTCTGTCTTTGATGCAAATACAATCTCCACTCACTATTAGGATGTATCACCACTTCCGATTTAGCAAACAGTACAAGTAACTTTTCACATCACAAGGCGATAACAGGCCTACTGATATCACCAATAGGACTACATAATCCTACTTTTACAAAGCATATGGTTACACGTTACACAACCCCTAAGTCGAACATAGGGTTACACAACTTATAAGGCTTCAAAACAGCTCTTCCTCAACCCTGAAAGCTCCAACAGATAAAACAAAGCTTCACATACACTGCCATGCGTTGTTGATAGCTCACACACCTTTCTGGCCAATTTATATTTTATCAAAAAACAGCAAAATACAAGAGAAAACAAGGGAGACGATGACACTATTCAGTACATGGATTCAACTAAAACTTGTTTTGTTGGATCCCTCATAAAGCATATGACTGGGATCACTTTGGATCCTCTCAAGCAAACACAAGAATACATCATGTTGCTCATTTTTGGTAAAACAATTTTTTTTAAAAGAATTCTAAAATGGCAAAAATACCCCCCAAAATCCTTCATCTTTCTCCCCATTTCGTCTTCCTCTCCCTCTGTCTTTGTTCTCAGCAGTCTGACTTCGACATTAGCCCCCTCACATGGATCCATATGTTCTCCTCCCAAAGCTGTATATCCGATATCCCCATTGGAAGAAGACAAAGACTCTGTACACACCGAAGAGAAATCTGTCACTAAAAATTGGCATACTGAATCAGGACGGGACAGTGATTATCAACGTGCTTCCATCCTCTGCCATTCTTTTTCAGCAGTGATTTTTTTTTTCCTTTATTGTTTACGGAAGATCTATTGAAGGAAGTTTATGCATTTTCATTGTTAGGGGAAAAATCTAGGGTTAAAGTTTGATGCTTTGGTGTAGCTCGGCATCTGCTTGTTGGGATAACAGTTTGGCTTTGGGTGTGGAATGGCCAAACCTAGTGTTGGGTGCAAGTTCATTCTGTGAATCTGACCAAGTCCTATGGGCAGCCTTGAGCTGTCTGGAAAAGCAGGATCAACCTGGCTGGGTAGCCGTGGTGGTGGCGACGGTGGTTCTTTTAAGATCTAGGAGTTCAATTGTGGGAGTGCAAATTTATTATTATTATTTTTTCGATAAATAATTGTGGGTGTGCAAATGGGTGGATCTAAGCTTTTCATTCCATCCCTTTGAGTGTGTCGTTATTGGATCTAAGTCTTCAATAGTGGGTGTGCATGAACATCTTGATTCCTCATCATCTGGAGGCGGTTCTGATGGCGCTGGGAATTCAGGGTTTGGATCCAAACCCATTGTTTCTAGTATGTGCTGGACAATACCAGGCCTTTCTACATTGCAAGAGAAAGGTGGTGGTGGCTATAACCCTTTGCTTGAGTTGGGACTCGGGCAGTTGACAACTTTACATTGAAGATCTGCAGTCATCTCCTGTAGCTGATGTGTCTAGAGGGAACAGTGCTTAAATTTATTTCTTTTCTTCCAAAATCAAGGATAAAAATTAAAAGCATTAACAGAGCAAATGCTTAAACTCTTCCACTGTCCCAAATATCAATACCCATTTCTTTTCTTCAGTAACTAATGATCAACAAAGCAGAACTATTCACCATAACCTAGTAAAACCGAAATCCTGGAAACCAACATTGCACCAGCAAAATTGAACTTGTTTCTCTGGCATTTTTACAGTGAAGCAAAGTTTGGATCAGGATTCTCAGCCTTAATATGCATTATTTTTCAACTTTCCTATTACACATTTCTCTTTTAGAGAGAGAGCGAGAGAGTAACCCTGACTCCGGGAAGAGAGCTCTCTTTATGAAAGAGGAAATGGGCTGAAGATGATGAAGGAATGAGATCCAATACCTTCTCTAGATGCAGCAGCTTTGTAAATGGAATCATGGTCCCGGTGTCGAGCAATGGACGACGAAGACGAGAGGAGAGGAAAATGAAGGGTTGTTGTTCCAAGGTATTTTTGTCATTATGGTCCCTATATACAAGAATAAGGGAGATATTCAAAATTGCACCAATTATCGTGGGATCAAGCTTATGAGCCA
>JAOXJP010005366.1:0-18120 GCA_025762735.1 Platanus orientalis | reverse complement strand
GGTAAGCTTCACTCCCAACCATGGAAAATCTGCTAGAGTAGCTTATTTTCTTTCTAGATCTTCCTAGTTTTATTCATCTTATGTTAGATCTATACTTATTTTACAGAACAAGGTGTTAGTGGAGATTGAAGTGAAAGTTTCTTTTCTTGGAGTTTTTGGATTTGAGCTATTGTAAGTAATCTTTCTTATTATGGTTACTATGTGGAATTCCATTTTGAGATTCTTAGATTTTATGAACTTGTGTGTGATTCCTCTAAAATTTCTAGAGAGCTATGTTCTAAATCATTGAATCCTATGTGATCCTTGAATTTAAGCATCTTTGGTAAGTAATCTTGTTTACTATGGGTGATGTGTATTTTCTTATTTTGATTTTCAGATTATGTGATGTTATCCATTGAATCCGTTGATATTATTGGAAATCTTTGAATTTAATCCATTGAACCATGCTAGATCCAAGAATCATAGCTTGTTTAGTAAGTATTTTTTCTATATGCTTGGTATAACCCATTTCTTATTGCAATCTCTGAAAATTCTGTAGATTTATGCTTTGAACCATTGAATCTTGTTTGATCTTTAGATCTACAACTGTTTTGTAAAATAATATTGTTCTTAAACATTATGTGGATTGGCTCCCTATAAAGAGTCCTTTAAATCATATGAAATATGAATATTTCCCATGTGAATCTTTGAAAATCTATGTGAAGTTGTGAATCCTTCAAGGTCTATACTATTAATGATCAATTTGAAAGACAATCTTGTTTTTCCCTTTGTTTGGAACACTATAAGTGATATTTGGATAATCTCCACAAATAGATTCATTAGAAAATCATTTGAACTTCTGAATTTTTCTAAATCTGTATTGAACTCATGATTCTATTGAACTCTATGTTCCTTATGTGATTATATGAACTATGTGGATCACTAAATCCTACTACATATTTTGAATCATTGATCTTATGTGAAATCTTAGTGAATTATGGTGACTCTGGTCTTATGAATATTGAATCATGTACTACATCAAATCTAAGTGAATTACATACCTTTGAAGTTATTGAATCATGACAATGCTATGCCTACTCGAACACCAACTTGAAGGCATGATTTCTCAATAACAATCTAGAGATAAGGTTTTTCCTGATGTTTGGGACATGCAAGACTTCTCTAAGAGTGAAGATCTTCTCAGAGGTAAAACACAAATTCATTGTGCCTTTTCCAATGATATTGGAGGATGAGAAGTTACCCATAAACATATTCATACCTTCTCCCACTAGTTGGTAGGTAGTGAACTAGTTATTGTTTCCGTAAATATGCATAGTGGCACCAGTGCCAATCCACCAATTGGTCTCTTCTCCAATCGTGTTGGCTTTTGTGACAGCTGCGGCCAATTTGTCATCTTGAAATCTTTACATTCCTTTATTATTCCTGTTGGTGTGATAATTGTTAGGTATTTTGTATGTATTGTCAATCCCATTCCAAAACTTGTAAATACATTTAGTGTATGTAGTCATTGTATTGGACCAAAAATGTAATTGTAAAAATTATAAGTCCAAGACTAGTCTGATCAAAGTTTTAAGAAGTCTAAATTTGGAACGACCACAAGCATTAAGAGACTTAAGTCAAAGTTGAAGATCTCATGAAGTCTCAAGAGCAAGCAACTTAAAGAAGCCAACATTGAACTTCAAAGGTAAAATTGGTAAAGGTTAGGAAGTGTAGGTTTAGGTATAAACCTAACCATAGGTAAACTAAAAATGGTTTAAAAATAAGAAGACATAAACCTAGAGAAGGACCCACACATAGTTTAATTCTTGAAATTATAAGAAAATCAAAATATACAAAATTCAGACTAGTGATCGATCACCAAAGTTAGTGATCAATCATCGTAGGGAATAGCTTATAAACTGGAAAACTCGAAGCCAATGGACTAAGTCCATGATCGATCACCAGTGCCAAAATTGGAATTTTTTTATAATGGCTCCATTGTTTACCATTGGAAAAGAGCCATTGAGAGCTTCTAAATCTTGATTTTAGCACATTATAAATAGGGGACCATGCCCCAATGGCTTGTACAACTTGGTGAATGATTATATAGTTAAATTCTTGAAGAAACAAGCCTCTGTGAGCTAAACAAGTCAAATTCTCTTACTCTTCTACCTTGGGATAATCCTATAGGCAAATTCATGCTAAGGTAGAGTGTGGTAGCTTCCTGAATCTCTAGTTAAATCTACTAGAAGATTTGAAGAGCAAAACCTATAGTCAAAGTCATGTCATCTCTCCACAGAAGGGTGGGTTCTATAATTAAATTAGCCTACAAAGAGGTAACCCACATCTAGAAGGAAGTTCAACATCTTTCTCAACTATTATTGAAGTTCACAACCTTCGTTGAAGTCATCGGAGGTGGATTCTTGTAGCGCTTGTTGGAGCTAAGTGCAACTAGTCTATCAGAGTCACTAGATGAAACATGCCTATCAAAGTCACTGGGAGCGTACTTACAAGGGAGTGGATTTTCTAAAACTTGCAAGTGAATTTTAGGTTTGGTTAATTTTTCTGTTATAGTTAGTGAACTTTTAATAAAAATTAATATGCTTGGGGGTGATCCAGTTGGATAATGGACGTAAGCCCAGAGTTTGAACAACTTTAAATCTTTGTGTTCATTGTGTGGTTAGTTGTTTTTCTACTTTGCATTTCTTGAATGAATAACTTGAGAGAACAACTTATATCATTGTAAAATGACTCAAATAATCTAAGTGAAACATTAAATTTAAAATCAACCATAGGGAATTAATCAGCCATGCTCCCACCCTACTATATGTAACAATATAGTGTATGTTAGAGCCTTGTGGTCTATGATAGGTTTATAGTGAATTTGATTTTCTTGTTAAGTATTTTGCTGTAAATTGAAGTAAAATCTAAGTAAATCAAAAAGTGAACTTAATAGTTAGACTTTGACAAAGAATTGGTCAATATCCTATTCACCCCCTCTAAGATCACATTTTTGGATATTATGATTTATTTTAACCCATTGAACTACAAATCGAGCTAATTCAAACTAGATATTTCAATCATACAAAATTTGAATAAATAAAGAGGAATAATTCAATAATTGCTATAGTATAGAAATTTGTGTCCATAAAACTCATGACCTATGGTCCTGGCTGAAATTCTAGTCTCAAGTAATCCTAGAGGGGGTGAATAGGACTCTAACTTTTATTGTTAAAAAAAATCTTTTTCTTACTTAATTAATACAAAATTAGAAACGAGTAAACTAATCTTAGTTTCACTTTAAGTTCTTATAGTTTTAAATCCTCCTCAATTTAATTAAAGCTAGCATACGATAATTTTTGACTTAAATAGATTAGAAGGCAAATGCTAACCACCACGAGGCTCTGTCATTGCTTATAGTTGCCTATAACAAAGTGGGAGCAGGGCTACTAGTTCTACTTCAAAATTTGTGCGAAAATAAAACTGAAGTGTAAGTGCCAAACTCAAATGCAAGTCTGCTAAAAGTAAAGAACATGATAATGCACAACCACATAAGAAAGATAACTATTTATAGTGGTTCGGCACACCAACCTACATCCACTATCGAACGGCTCACTCTACGAGCCTGGTTGAATTTTTTATTAATAGTTAACTAACTATTACAAAAGGAAATCAACAAACTTACTCAACTTCCTCCAATTTCTCTGATGAAGGAAGATTCCACACTTGGTGTCTCTGATGAGTGTTCTAGTCCTGTGGCTCTGAAGAACTTCAATTTTTTACTTCCGGTGGCTTTGACGGAATATCAAATTGCCATAAAAGAGTTTGTTGTAGTAATGCTCAGGCCTCTTGTTAGGCTAAGGTTACTATGGTGCATGCGGAATTATAAATGAGTAAATCAATCTTAGTTTCACTTTAAGTTCTTACAATTTTAAATCCTCCTCAATGTACTTATGTCGACACATGATAATTTTGACTTAAGTAGATTGGCAAGAAGATGCTAACCACCACGAGGCTTTGCCGTTGCTTATAGTTGCCTATAATAAAGTGGGAGTAGGGGAACTAATTCTACTTCAGAGTTTGTGTGAAAATAAAACTTAAGTGCAAGTGCCAAACTCAAATACAAGTGTGCTAAAAATAAAAAACAAGATAATGCACAATCACACAAAGAAGACAACTATTTATAGTGGTTCAGTACACCAGCCTACATTCATTGTTGAACTACTCACTCTATGAGCTCGATTGATTTTTTTTTATTAGTTAACTAACTATTACAAAAGGACAATCAATAAATTGATTCAACTTCCCCTAGTATCTTCGATGAAGAAAGATTCCGCACCCGGTGTCTCTGGCAAGTGCTCTAGTCCAATGGCATTGGTGGACTTCAATCTTTTATTTCTAGTGGCTCTGGTAGAAGATCAAATTGTAGTAGAAGAGTTGGTTGTAGTGATGTTGAAGCCTCTTGTTAGGCTGACGGTACTATGGTGCACATTTTTTAGAGCTCTTTAAGCTATAGTTTGCCTTAATGCAAGTAGGCTCTTAATTAGACTCAAAGATTAAGTCTTTATACTCCCAACACAACTTGGTAATCAAGATATACCAATACAATTGCTCCTAGGTTGTGTGGATTTGCTTCACATAAAGATATGCCTATAGAATTGAACAAAAAGCTTTTTCTAAAGCTTGAAACTCCCAAAAGATAGCTTAATCAATTGTATATGATTAGTTTGTCTTAATGGACATTAAGACCTTTATTTATAGTGTCAAAAACACATCTTTTTGAACCCCAATAGCTCTATTCTAATGGAAGACAAAAACTAGTCGTTGCAAACTTGTGGAATTGGGATTTTCCAATTCTAGGCCACTCGAGCGCTTAGATTGTTAGGATCGTTTTACCTTCTTCTTCACAGAACAAACAAGATGCAATAAATTCTACAAGCAAAATAAAGAAAGAAATCATACACAACACAAGATTTACGTGGAAAACCCCAGTTTGGGGAAAAACCATTGAGCCATAGAGAAAACTTTCACCATCAAGAAGAAAACTATTCCAAAGATGATTTGCAATTTTAGAACCTCTCTCTCTCTCTCTCCACACGCAACCCTAGAATAAAAACATATAAATACCCCAAAACCCTATTACATATGCGAATATGGTTCGCTTAAAAATTTTCGCATTCGGGTTTTTCTTTGGGTTGTATCCAGGGGAGATTTTGGGTTGAATTCCTGATGCTAACACAATAAATCAAACTTTACACAACACAAATTGCCCTTTTGGAGCGCTCAAACCAAGTCCTTTGAGCGCTCGAGTTTGGCTAGGTTCTAGAATGCCCAGATTGAGCAAGTCCAAGTGCTTGAATAGTCTATTCAAGCACTCAAACTTTTCCAGGTTCCTTTCCTTAAGTTTTATTTTTTTGATATTTTTTGATGTAAATAGAACTTGCCTTTGGTTCGAGGCTTAGTGTATATTCATAGATATTACTCTTTTGGATCATCCTAGGTTTAACCTTGGTCCTTTCGAGACACTTCAGCACTTGACCAATTTTAGGACAAGTCATAACTTATCTTTACCTATTCTAGCACTTGTGTGGTTGCCTTGGCCTTTTGAAGTTCTTCTCTTAACTGAATTTGACTTTGAGCAACTTGTGGAACTTCTTCATGTTCTGATGTTGTTTGGTATCGCTTGAGCTCAGTTCTTTATTCTTCACACTTTTACAAACTTGGGCACTCTTAATTAAATAGAATCATTGCCTATACAACACATCTACTTTTGGCATGGAATTGACAATACAATAGACTTAACACTTACTTCATCCATGTAAGTGATGAAGATATTTTTTAGAGAGGGTAATTACCCAAGAGAAGGTAAGTACTTACAATTTCTACATTTGGTGAGTACCAAGGACACCAAATTAGAAAGTGATATCGGATTCCCTATCCAATATGGAAATCCATCTCCCTGGTACGATTCAATGGAGAACTCTTTTAGGTTCAAGGGAGGTTCTAGTCTATCAAATACATCCCCTGACTATTACTACCCCAACGTAATGTTAAGTTATGAAGACCTTTCTAATTCCTCAAGTTGGCCTCCTAGACATCAGTAACATTGTCCACATTTTCCAAATGTAAAATGCAAAGTTTCCCTTCAATGTGCAATAAGCGGCAAAGGAATCTCTCCTACTCAAAGAAAAATATGTGAGTGCCAATGTTTAACATGTGGCAAATAATGAAAATCCCTAAGTTTTCTTAATGTGCATGGCCTACCTGGTTAATTTAACACAGTTTATGATGGGGCCTACAAGTAATAAATAACCTCACCTTGCGCCGTTCAGATCTCTTCCATAATGAAGTCACCGGCGTGTGCATCTAACCTTACCGGCAGCAATGACTGCATATATATTTACAAGCATCCGCGTCCAACCTTATTGGTGAAAACTACATACATATTCATCCACAACATCTGTGAATTCTTAGAAGTTTGGGAATCTACAAATTCTACAAAAGTTGAAGAATCTTTAGCTTATAATGTCAATCAAGAACCATTCCAGTTTTTGGTTTGTTTAAAAAATAAATAAATAAGAATTTTTCAAGCATAGAGAGATCATGTTCAGTAGAGGAAGAATGCTAGGTACATTGAAGTATTTTTTATGGATGTTTTTAGGTTTGATATATTCTCTAACGATAGGATTTCAGCAAAAAAAAAAAATAGAAAGATTTATGTTGTCTGCCCTATTGTATGTGAAGACGATACCAAATTCAACTTGGTTCGATTTAACTTAGCAACTCTAATTTTGTATTCAACTCGGTTCAGAGTTAGAATCAACTCAGAGACAAGTCCAAGTTGGTGGCTAACCAAAGTCCAACTTGATAGCTATTAAAGTCCAAATTGGTGGCTAATTAAAGTCCAACTTGGTGGTTGTTAAAGTCTAAATTGGTGGCTAACCAAAGTCCAACTTAGTATCTAATAAAGTTCAAGTTGGTGGCTAACCAAATTTCAACTTGGTGGTTGTTAAAGTCCAAGTTCGTGGCTAACCAAAATCTAACTTGATGACTATTAAAGTCCAAGATTGTGTCTAGTAATTTCTATATATAGAGTTTCTTGAAGGGATTCAAAGTAGACAAGTAGACCTAAGGGCTTGGGATAGAAAGAGTGATCTAGAGTTGAATTGATTCTAGAATTTGTAAAAGAGAGAGTGAAAGAGAGATTGTTTCCAGTGTGCACTAAGATAAAGTGCAGGGTTACTCTTCTTGTAATTGTAATACTCTTTCTCTAGTGGATTATTCGATTCGGTTTGAACCATCTCTGATTTTTTACCCTAAAGGGTTTTCCACATAAATCTTGTGCCTCTTGTGAGATTTTTTGTTCCTTCTTTCTCAATAACTGGTATGAGAGCCTTGGTTCAAGTGGGAGCGATGGCTGATGAAGGAAGATACTCCATTGAGAAGTTCAATAGCTCGAACTTCATTTTATGGAAGATATAGATAAAGAATTACCTTTATCAGAAAATCTCTATCTTCAGATGGGAGGTGTCGCAAAGAAGCCCGAGACCATGAAAGCCGAAGAATGGGAAGTCTTTGATCAGAAGGCCCTCAGTACTATTTGTCTCTCCCTCCTATTAGTGGCTTTTAATATAGCCAATGAGAAGATTATAAAGGATCTTATGAAGGCTCTCTCTAAGATGTATGAGAAGCCTTCAACATCAAACAAGGTTTTCTTCATGAAGAAACTCTTCAATATGAAGATGGTCGAGGGTGGGTCCAAGGCTGAACATCTCAATTTGTTCAATACGGTCACTACCCAGTTATCCTCTATTGGGATCAAGTTCAAAGATGAGATCCGGGTGCTATTAATACTATCCTCTTTGCCAGAAAGCTGGAATGGTGTGGTGATGACATTGTGTAATTCCTCAGGCACGTCCACGGTCAAGGTGGATGACGTGGTAAGCATCTTACTCAGTGAGGAGGTCCAAAGGAAAACTTCTAGTGAATCGTCATCTGGAAACGCACTAAACATGGAGAACAGAGGAAGGTCCTTGGCATGAGGACAACATTAGGAGAGGACTGTAGGTCCTTGAAAAATAAGGACATGAATCAGAAGGAGAACCTGCCCGCAAACATCATGAGTGATTATTGTTGATGTATGTCAATCCCATGCACATTTGGGTAGTGCTAGGAGTCTTGTAAGTGTCCTATCTGATCTCACAAATTCAACTCATAAAGCCAAGAAGGACCAAAGACCCAAGGAAGAGCACGGGAAAGTGGCACACCATGGAAGGTATATCACATGCATGCATATCACTTTGTGTGTCTTAAAATGAACCTAGACATGGTTTAGATCCCTTGTGAATACCCAAATCAAAATACCCAAGGACAACCCCCAAATTAGAGCCCAAAACATAAGTGCAAAAATTTATAGTCGAAACCTATTGTGAAATCCGCAATTGATTTCGGTGAAATTGGTTGCAAAACTTATAATCGATTTTGAGGCTGATTTTCATCTCAGTCAAAGATTCTTGAGGCTGAAATTGATCGGCCCAAATCGGTATCGATATGAGTTTTGGGGATTTTCCTCAAAACCCAAATCAATTTCTAAACCCCAAACCAATTTGGAGTCTGTTGGGCATCCGAAATCGATTGGACATTCCAAAATCGATTTGGAGCCTAAATCAATTTCGAAACCCCCAATCAATTTAGAGGGCATTTTTGGAAAACATTTTTACACAAAATTCAAGAATTTTTTTTTGAAACTTGGACTTTGTTTTTCATATCCAAATGTCCAAAATGCTCCTCCTTATAAGATATGCCTATCCTAAGACCATGGGTGTTCCTCCCTAGTATAAAAGACACTTTTTCCCTTTAGGATATGCAATCTCCAATACTCCAAGTTTATTTTTGAGAGAGCTAAGAGACATACTATTTTGAGAGTCATCTTCATTGTGAAAACCTCCATTGCCAATAGATTATTGAGCTTTAGTAGCTATCATTCTGCACTTCACTCTCTTATTCTTTCTCTCTTATTGAGCATTACTATTACTATTGAGGAGATGTTGTGTGAGCACTTTTTCAAGAGGAAACTCACATTTGGCTGAGCTCAAGGAGTACTAGAGCCAAGTACTTAGAGCTTGTGGGTAGCTAAAGCATACTAGCTCAACAAGGACATACTAGCTCAACAAGGAGCACCCCACTATTGAGCAACTAGCAATATCAACCATATTATGGTAATATTTGCTTGTCTTTGTATTCATATTCATTATTGTTATTGCTTGGCTTCCGTCAAAGATACCGGAAGCTTAACTACCTCCATCGGAGACACTGAAAGTAGTACACACTCGTCGGAGACACCGAGTGTTATTATTTACCTTGCCATTAAGCAAGTAGCTATGTTTGTATATTGACCTAGGTTGTAAAAGTACCTAAATGAAATATATCTAAGTTCATTAGTTATCTTTAGAAGAGTGGACATAGGCCCGAGTGTCGTAAACCACTATAAATATTGTGTTGTGGTTGTGATTGTGTGATTGCTTGTCTATTCACTTTTATGCTCTATACTACTCTTGCTTGACACATATTTGATATTATACTTGAGTAGTCACATTGAAGCACACACACACACATATTTGAGCAAATTTAAAAAGAGATTAATAACAACCACAAGACAAATTAAAAAGGGGTAAATTAATTGAGAAATCATATTCACCCCCTCTAGGATTACTTTAGACTCATTTCAATTGGTATCAAAGCATAGGTTATTCACATAGGGCTTAACATCCCGAGTAAGATCTTAGTTAAAAATCCTAGATGGCTAGAGAAGAGAGTGGCATGTCTATTAGCACCCCTCCATTTTTTAATGGAACCGACTATAAATATTGGAAATCTTGAATGAAGATATTCCTAAATGCTTATGACCTGAGGGTATGGAGTATGATTGTTGATGGCTATACACAGCCTGACAAAGTTAGGAGTGAGTCGACTCTTGCTAAGTCGGATGCTCACAAGTTTAACTTTAGGGCATTGAATGTCATAGCTAGTGGCCTAGCCCCGGATGAGTTTAGGAGGTGTAGGCATCACGAAAAGACTAGGTGGTCTGGCCCCCCCACTTCAAGGAACTGCACCCAATCGGCTTGGGTTAGCCTAGGGGATTTGGTTTGGAGTTGCCATCAACTTGGGTTTTTATAGACGGGGTTAGATGTCTTCCTTATTTCTCCATTGCGGGCTTTTTGGAGCCCAGGTTAGGCACTTAGGCTTAGAGTTAACTCTCAGACTAGTCTAGTTTTTAAGGATCTGAGTAAGCTATTTGATTACAATTAAAGAAGGTGTTAGGTACTGTAATTACCCACCTTTTTAGGGTGATTCCTCTAATCTAGCAACTTCCAAGTGCTAGTAAGCGAAAATGAATGGATAATGTTCTTTTGATTTTTATGGGTCTAGATCACCCCTGTGGTATGATCATTGCAATTGCACCTGAGACACAGTCTCTGGCTGCCTACATACTCGATCTTGTATGGTTCGGTCTTCCTAGGGTTTTGTCAGGATCAAATTGCATGTAGTTTTGGGGGTTTGTTGTGTGTGCAAATCTCGATAGTCAATTACGTCTGACTGTGAGAGTGATTCAAGGTAGGTTTGTTTTAGGGATTTCATATACTTATAGAGTACTCATTTGTGCTGAAATAAGTCAGTGAAAGGGGGTCAAGACTATGTTACACCCATATGAGTATTTTAGGGACCTAATTGGGCTATAACCAAGTCCCAGGGTAAACCAATACAACATGACCCTAAGGTAAGGTGGAGACTAAAAATTTGGGAAGGATTGAAAGGTAGTGATTGGGTCAGGTTATGTAGTCGGATCTCACTGACGTAGCAGCCACAAAACCAGCGTTGTCTCCCAGGTAAAACTCAGGTGTTGAACACTTAAATGCTTAGTACCAGGCCTAATCTATGTACAAAGGTTAAGCAAGGGTTCTAAAGGTTGGAATAGGAATTTTCTGTGGTTTTGGACATGTGGGGCTTTATTCCTACCTTCTGATTTATCAAAAGGGGTAAATTTAGGATTTTCCAATCAATACACTTGATCTCTATGTGTACGCCTAATCTTTAAGTACACATGATCTCTCATAGTGATGTGATTTGAGGCATACTGTCCCAGATGGACCCCACTTTATGGTTTTAGTAAAATTAGGAGTATGGAAGTCTTTTCTTAGTGTTTCTAAAGGTTTATGGGTTTTTTCCTACCATGGGGCATAGAGGGATAAAAAGATAGGGTTTTCAGGTTAGTACGCCTGAACTTCATATATGCCTGATCTTTAACAGTATTAAGATTCAAGTGTACACTAAATAGTCTGCACTCAAATGAACATCTCTCTCCACAAAACTCAAAAACGAGTGTGGTTGGTCTCTTTGGAAAGCTGAGAGAGAGATATTTCCAACAAGGTATAATGAGCAGGGGTTATATACTATTTGTATGCCTGAAATAGGTAATATGCCTAAACTTAGTGTGTTAAAATTCAGGCATACTCTAGACAGTCGACACTTAAATAAGCATATCTCTCTCCACAAAACTCAGAATAAAGCGTGGTTGGTCTCTTTAGAAAGCTGAGAGATATATTTTCAACAAGTTATAATAAGCCAGGGTGGGGTACACCTAAAATAGGCTGTACTCATGAACTTTAATATAATTAAAATTCAGGTATACAGGTTTTTCAGGCATACCAATTCTGGGCAGCAGTCTAGCAACCTAAATTTTTGGATTTTTGGGGCACTTCCTTAGGTCCAGTGGGTCTAAAATTTGTAGAAAACTAGGTTAAGACCTCAGGTATGCCTCTGAAAAATTTTATACCCATTGGCTAAAGATAAACCCCTTTTTGGAATTTCTAAAGGGGTGGGGTTCTGTGCAGTTTTGCACAGACTTCTACGAAATCCAGGGGTTGTGGGGCCCATTTCGGGAGCTACACTCATGGGGTGAACTCAAATTTGGCAAACTAATAGAGGATGTCATGAAGCTACTGTAAAAATTTGAGAGAAAAACAATAAATACACAGAAAGTTATTTAGTAAACAAGTATAATGGCAAAAGTAGTACGAAACCAAACAACAGAAAAATAATTCAAAACAAAATTGTAGTAAAATTCTGAAACATAAATAAAATGTCATACAAAAATTAACTAGAGTATATTAATTAGTTAAATAAAAAATAGAGAAAGAATCAAATCAAGATCATAAACATAGAATGAATTAGAATTCAGGGACTCTACTTGACTTAAATTGTGGAGTGCAGAATCACTCCAAAACAGTGAGTAAGTGGGGTCCACTTCGGGGGTCAAACAAAATCCAATGGCAATGAAATTTTTCAGTGAAGTAGGTTACTATACTAGTGACTTGTTGTATAAATTTGAGCCTTTAACTCCCTGTATTGATAAATTTATCTGAAATTACCAAAATGGATCCTAGAGGGGATTGAATAGGATCTTTATAAAATATTAAAAAATTCTTTTAAATAAATTATTCCTTTTAAATAATTTATTCAGCCCTAATTTAATTTACTTAATTTTCTTTTAATCAATATGCAGCAGAAATTTTTTTAATTAAGTAAATTGTTTTTCTGTGAATTTATCATAGACCACAGGGCTTTGTCATGCACTATAGTGTTACTTATAGTAAAGCGGGAGTAAGGTTGATAAATTCCCTAAGGTTGTTTAAATTAATTCTTTAATAAGTTTAACCTTACTTGAAATCACTTAAATATGTTTGGTTAATTTGCATAAACATAAAATAGAATAACACAAACAAACCACAACACATAAATTTATAGTGGTTTAGCCTTCCGGCCTATGTCCACTCATTAAACGGCTCCCCCGAGCCTATTTAATTTTTATTAATAGTTCTCCTAAACTATTACAAATAAATTAATAAAACTAAAATTTACTTACAAGTAACAGAGAATCTACTCCCTTGTAAGTGTGCTCCCAATGTCTCTAGTGGACATGCTCCGTCTAGTGTCTCCGATTGACTAACTTGGACTTGGTGTCTCCGGCAAGTGCTCTACGAACAATACCTTTGGTGACTTCGACAAAGGCAAGGAATCCGCATTCGGTGACTCCGGCGAAGGCTACGACTTGTTGTAGACGAAGGAATCTTCGTTCTTCATAATGTCTCTTATGTAGGCGAATTTGACTTGTATAAGCACCTTCCTTGCTCCAAAAGATTTAACTATAAATGTTTTGAAAGATTACAACTGATCTTGAATGAGTTTAACTATGGTGGAACAATTCCAAGGTCATTAGTCAACACAAATTTAACTCATAGGCTCTTGGTTTACACTTTTGGCTATCTTTCTCAAGGATTTGACTGTATATGCATAAGTGTTGTTCTCAACCTTTATTAGGGTTCAAAGACCCTATTTATAGAGGTTTATAGAGGTCAAGTTCGTCCCCCAATAGTTAGTTTACAATAGTCAAAAAACTAGCTGTTATGCCAACTTGAAAATTTCAAAATTAAATTTTTTCGTTGGGTACCGGTCCTGGTGACCGGTCTTACACAATTTGGGACCAGTCTCAGTATTCAATAAATTTTGTTATGCTCATTTTAAGTACTTCTGGGTCACGAGCAGACGTCGGAACCAAAAGTTATGGCCGTTTTAAGTTTGGTCACTTTTCAAAACATTTTTTACTTAATTTCTTTTGCAATTTTGATCCATCATTGGTCCAAACCTTTTGGGCATTTTTTCTTCATTTTCTTGGTCTTTTCTTCAGTCCAACCTTGAGCAATAGTCTTAAGATTTTGGGTTAATGTATTCCACTCTTCAAAGTATATTTTGACTTTAGGTTTAATCTCAATTCTCATTTACCAACATTTGCTATTTTTACCTTTAAATTCTGGGTGTTGGTTTCCTTGAGGTAGCTTGCACTTGAAACTTAGAATTCTTCCATGATGCTTAAGTCTCTTTGACATGGTCATCCCGGCTTCGAGTCCTTCATTATGGTGCTTTTTCGGACTCTCTTTTTGGACTTACATAAACATACACAATTACAACATAAAGTGCCATTACATGACCACTACATGTACTTACATTGTTTTGTACATGGACATTAACAATACATAAGACTTAACATTAATTGCAGTAAATAGTTCTTCTTCTTTGACATATGAAACTAATTTAAAACATTTCTCCTAAAATATGCATATGAAGCAGTTTAAAACATATTTTTTGAGGGGAAAAAAAAAAAGAAGTTTTGCTAACAAGGCTAATACCCACCAATTCTGTGATTAAACTACTTTGACTGGTCTATTAAGATAGCAAAACTTTGTGTTACATGCTCAGTTTTGATAGCTTACCAGGTGGTTGTTGTTGTTATTGTTCCAAAATTGATGGGTTGTTTAAGATGGCTAGTTTTGCCATATTGTTTACTGTTGTGATTTGGTTATATTTCATTTTGTCCAGGACATCTATTATCCCTTTGTTTGGCATTCACTATGATCTTCGTTTTTGTAAGATCAAAATCTTTTCTGCAACTTCTGCAATGTCCACATATGCTTCAATTGATGTATTCCCTATTGACGAGACGGTTTTGGATTTAAATTTCAATTGCATTCAATCTAGTAAGAGCTAAGAAAAAACCATTGTAGCGGTCAATTTGCTAGTGTTGTGGTACTCTTTTATCCTGATTTAACCATTTCTTGGTATCTTAACTTTTATTCATGGTGTGTGCTCATTCCATCCATTGGTGCTCAGTGTCGTCAATGTATATGGCCACAACTAGAAGCAAGTGCTTTGTACAAGTCCTCATTATGAGGTAGTGCAGGTCCATTGTGACCTGTCAATTTTCTGGACCCATGTTGGACAAGGTCTGCTCAAACCTGGCCTTTGCTACCATGTATGTGTAATATGTAAAAACAGTTCGTAGTAATACTGATAACGGATTTCTTCACCAAGCAAAGCAATTCAATATTTGATAAACTGATGATGCAGTAACTGTTATGTATGTACTCACAGGTTCTGGTATATAGCAGATGCAGTCCAATTGAATATATGTAACGAATCAATATCTGCAAATTAAGGAAGTAAACGATGACTTATCGGTTGGAGATTAAACACGTATAAACGCTATCCTTAAAGTGATATTCGCCAGCCTGTCGGATGTACGGTAGGCTTGATCGATGATCACCTCCAAGAACTCCAACTTCTCTAGTAAACCCCGCACAGGTTAACAGAGACTCACATGAACAGCTCAGACCAACCTCCAGTGCCAATGGAGTAATATATATCAAACACAAACTGAAACGATAAGAAATCAATATAGAACAGAAAAGGAGAAGACCACTGGTTCGCACGGAATCTTTTCTGTGTTCTTCTTCGTTCTCCTCATCTTCTATTATAGAAGATGATGATCGCATACACCCTTACTTTCCATGAAGAGCTAGGCTCTTTAGGAAAATAATAAAAGTGTAATAAATTCAATAACGCATCAAGAATCAACTAACAAAGGAAATCAATTAAAGTGTAATCAATTAAAATAAATATATTTATTTAAGTAATATATTTACTTGTACTCATCAAATATTCAAAGGCTGCTAGCATGACAACAGGGTTGGCACAAGATAGTGCTAGTGAGTGAAAAACAGAGTTCTATATAAAACAGGGCTTGCTCTAACCAACTAGAAAGAAAAGCCACTCTCCAGATTGACCCATGTAAGATACTAAGAATTCTTATGGCTTAAGTTAAATTTCTCTTACAATTAAAAATCTTAAGTAAATCTGAAACACTATCAAATATTTCATGTGATTTCATGTGAGGAAATGGAGAAGGAAAAATACCCACTAAATTGGATGGTTAAGGTTGTTTTGAGGAAAATGTTCGTTCAGGTGAGCCAAACGATCAAACGATTTCCGTGTAAGTATGATATTTTCAATTCAAAGAGACGTATTGTTGTGACAGGCAAGTACATTGGAATGAAATACAGATTGAATTCAAATATGCAATGCATAGAAACAAAACGAGAAAACAAAAACAGCAAAAAATAATCACACAAGAGATAATATTTAACGTGGTTTGACAAATCTACCTACATCTACGGGCGAAGAAAAACAATAACTTATATAATATGACAAATAAAGAAGAGTACAATACGCACAAATGACAAATTTTCAAAGCCTAAAGAGAACCCTAAGCAAAATCTAAAGAGAACTCACCAAAAGTCAAATTCGTTTTGCCTCTCCCAAAGTCTCTCTCCCACTTCACAAAAATACTTAATATAAAATAATATATTTATATACAAACAAAGTGAAACCCTAAACGTGTTAAGAGTCCTACAAAAGGGTAACTTTCAAAAGATGAAGTTTTTCTTTTGGTTTTTGTGTCATACATAGTGTAGAATCAAGGCACCGACTCAACAAATCTCCACCTTGGCTTGAATTTTACCAAACCAAAACTGAACGAAGTTTCTTGATCATCTTCTCCATCAAACATAACACTTTTATGTTTCTTTCCATGAACACACCACTCACAAATAAACTCAAATTTATCACCAAAAAACAAACCATTTTACATGCTCAAATCTATCAAATCTCTTACTCAAATGTGACACATTCGCTTATGCCACAATTATGTACAAAGTATATCTAAACATGGTACAGAAGACAAAATTGCTCCACCTAGAACGGTGTTCCCAAGCAATCAAAACCATTTTTTCTGTTGACCCTCGAACCTTGTAGCCGTCATCGCAAAATCCCCAAAAGAATCCTCAATTCGTAACAGCAACCTTTAGCTCTGATACCAGTTTGTTATACCAAACAAGCACAGTAGAACAAAATACAGATTGGATTTTAGTATGCAATGTACGAAAACAAAACGAAAAAATAGAAATGACAAAAAACAATTACATAAGAGATAATATTTAACGTAGTTCGACAAACTTGCATACATCCACGGATGAAGACAAATAATAACTTCCATAATATGAAGAATAAAGAAGAATATAATACGCATAAATAACAAATTCCCAAAGCTTAAGAAGAACCTTAAGCAAAACTCAAAGAGAACTCACAAAAAATCAAATATGTTTTGCCTCTCTCAAAGTCTCTTATACAATCAAAGTGAAACTTTAAACGTGTTTAAACGTGTTAAGAGTCCCACAAAAAAAACCTTATAGAGAAAGTTTCTTTTTTGGTTTTTATGTCGTACACGGTATGGAATCAAGGCACCGACTCAACACGTACAAACAGTAAAAATTAAGATTATGAATTCGCCATTGTTCTACTATCTGTTTTAGTGAGAAAATCATACCTTGGCAACCGGGGCTAAGATAAGGGTTCCCCTCGTAACCTTGTGAGGAATTGCAACGATAGCCTCCGCCATTTTCTGAATAATAACAGTTACTATTCCCTTGGCACGCGAAAGATGACAAGTTTCTTTGAGCTTTTTCGCACGTCTCGTTCCCTACCACCCAATCAAGCACCACTGGAACATTAATTTTAGTCCTATTATCAAAAGGTGGGATCCGAGAGGTCCGACGCCTTGAATGTGTGTACCGCTCTTGGTCAGCCATGAAGGCATGGTTGCAAGGATTGAAGGACCAGATCTTGGTGTGGTTGTCTAAGCTAATGGTTCCCATAGTGAATGTCTTTAGCCCCTTTGGAATGGGGATCTGGCAACAACCACTGCCAGTACATGACCCATCGATCACGTTTTCTCTTTTGTCGCAGAGCGACAAACACCCACCTGTATAGTTGGCTCCGCTGGACCCTCCGATTAATGCAATGGTGTCACACCCAATACCTGTGAACTTGTTTGCTGTATCCGAGAATGTGTATGGGGTGCCATCCAAATCAATCAACGCTAGCTTTTCAGAGCTCTGGGCACCGGATTCATTATAACAAGAGGAAGCTATCCGGTTGTCTGTGCGCACCTGAGTTCGCGATATTTCCAAAACCTCGAGATCGCCTATTATAAACGGTCTAGGAGGAGTATAAGAAGTGTGGCAGTTTATGTTGTACTGGGCGCCTCTGGAACAAGCCTCTCCGATGCCGAACGGATAAGGAATGCTAATTTTCCCACATCGCAGTTGGCAGCCGGTAGAGATGCAAATGAGCCGGATTCGATGCGGATAGTAGTATATCCGAATTTGGCTCATTTATATTTCATGTATATCC